>JAVGVS010002811.1:0-10645 GCA_032718565.1 Distichodus sexfasciatus
CCACCAAACAGGACAGCGTTACGACTTCGTTTGAATGTAAGAGAAAGAATGTAAAAACAGGTAATCAAACACAGCATATATATATTTTTAACTAATTCTTTTAATGTGTGGTTTATGTCACATAGCACAGCATTTATATTTTTCAGTTCGTTGGCAACATCTCTTACAGCACTGACAATTTCATTTTGGGACTGCAGCACAGCTTCCGTCAGCACACGGCCGGATGGTCGGCCCTCGGTTTCTGAAGCACGGGAGTGCGTGCAGCCAGCGCCCGAGGATGTGCTCGACACAGCAGCGCCATCACCGCCAGGAGTTTCGTCCACAGCACGGGGGTCACTTCTTGTACTATTGTCTGAAACAGAATAAACGTAAGTTATACCGCGTCTGCTGCCTGCTTGTTCAACTTAACCATACAAGTACATTACGAAAAAAAATACTAAAAACTCACCTGCGCTGATGTCGGAGTCCCCCTCACCCGCTGGCAAAATTCCCGTTATAAGTGTGTCCCCAATAATTGCAGCAACTCGCTCCTCAAACGGTGTGAGCCCCGGAATTCCGCTACCTCCTCCAGTGGTTTTGAGACGCTTACGGTGAGCCGCTACTCGCCTTTTTACGTCGACTTTAATATCCGACCATTTCTTTTTAATTTCGGGCACCGTGCGACTTTCTGAACTCATTTTTAAGTGCCTCCGCCACGCTGTGCCACTCCATCAGTTTTCTTTTGCTGCGGATGCCACTGCTTAATCCACCAAACACAATTTTTTTTTTCTTGCCTCAATTTCAGTAAGCAAGACCTCCACTTCGCATTCGCTGAAATTTTTCTTTTTCCCGCGTGCCTTGGCCATTGTTTTTTAACAAAACCCTGAATAATTTGCATATTCAAATATGTATAATCATGGGAGGAGTCGGGGCGTGACTGTGGGTTCGTGCACGTGCGTACAATTTCACGTTGATTGGGATTTATAAAGAGAAAGAGCGTAGAACTTTGCTTACGCACAGTTTCGTGCGTCTGAATGTTTTTTTGGCGTACGCACGTTTCTAGTTTTGTCCGTACGCTATGTTTTAGTGTGAATTCTACGCACGGCGTTTTACATGAGGCCCCAGGAGATGACCGTCATGAAGCAGCTACGCTATGCTATCTATACTTGCTAACTATGCTGTTCATTTTGTCAGTAAATATTAAGTGTAGTTTCGAGTTTACAATATCAACTAGGCATTTAGGTTCGCAGAAAAGCCAAAGAGAACACAATAAAAAAGTCATCAATAGGGCGACTGGCTGTATTTCAGCACCATGGACAGGGCGCAGCGGCGGGTGACATCACACACCTGATGTAATTATCCTGCAGGCCAGACATTTAGATTTGGCTCATAGTGACATGCTATCAGATCTGTAAATGGATCTTTTGGCTCGTCCTGCGGCACCCTTGATTATTCCCCACTGAGACGCTTGGCAGCGAAACACGTGCCATTAAAAAGGGGAAAAGCAACGCAGAGTTCTCATGATGCCTTTTAGTCGCTGCAAAACAACTGCTTTTTAAAAACTATACTGTGTAAGTGTGTATTAATGGTTTTATAACTCAGAAAAGTGCAAACTGCATCACAAGGGATGATGTCTTAAAATATTATCGTCCACCTTGAAAACCTGGCCATAAAAATCACAGCGTTTTCCTTTAAAATCAAACATTTTCAGGAGCCAGACTCGCAAAACGACAGTCCTGAAGCTTTGTGAGTCTGAAAAATCATGCCGACTCTCAAACGAGGGTTTAATTATGAACTTATTTGGCCATTAGCCAGGTCTGAATCGCCTCCGGAGCAGGCTGTCGGCGCTAAGCCGTTTGGCTACGAGCGTCTGGGCGGTAGCTAGGGTGGAGTTCGCCCTGACCTCGGTCTCCGGCGGGTCGCTCTTGCTATCAGGGGCCCAGTGGGAGAAGGAGAGTGCGCATTAAAAATGATTAATGTCTCCTTCCAGCGCCGGCGCCGCCTCCCGCCCTCACAGTCAGGAAGAGGAACGGCCTGGAGGAAGTGGAACGCTGCTAATCTTGATACGCTGGGAGGGGAGGAAGGCGATGTACAGGGCTCCCATGGGGGTAAGGGTTTGTTTGTCTGCGTTTGGAGAGTAATCACGGCCTGACGAAAACCTTTGTTACAAAGTAAGGTGGTAAGATTTAACAGGTTGTGAGGGCAAAGAATTTTGCTTTGTAATTTCTGAAGTGTAAACCCAGCCGAAATCATAAGAACTCAATTACAAGCCAGGAAAGGACTCCAGATGCCCTGGCCTTTGCTGCATTTTCATGCAAAACTTGCAGAGACCTACATCACCAGAATCCCTTCAGGAGCCAGTGACGGACCTAGACGCCCGTCCCTTCTTTGGTTTCTCATGCAAAACCTGCAGAGACCTCCCCTCCAGGACAAGTGATGCTGGTCCAGCATGAGTCCAAACAAAGAGAGGAAAGCTTTTATGGTCCGTCACTGGCTCTTACAGCGATTCTGGCAATGCAGATCGCTACTGTTCCAGCACAGGGATCCAAAACCTGTAGAGACCCTGCATCACCTAAAACCTTTCAAGAGCCAGTGAAGGTCCTGAAAACCCTGCCCTTCTCAGTCTTCTTGTGCCGGACCTGGACACCTTGCCCTTCTTAGGTTCCTTGTGCCGGACCACCAAAATCTCTACAAAGGGCAGGGTGTCCAGGTCCTTCACTTGGCTCTTGGCCCTCTTAGGTTCCTTGTGCTGGACCACCAGAATTCCTAAGTAGATTGAACAAACTGTCTGGCTTCTCCTGGACTTTACAGACACTTGAGTTGGACTGCACATTCACCAGAGTTCTACAAAGACCATCTCATCTGGAACCTGCCTGGACATCTTCAACCTTAAGTGATCATATTAATACTAAAATTCTGTTGATTTGAGTCGAAAAACAGAAAAGCCAGGCGGCAAAAGCAGACAAATCCTAAAACGGAAAGCCAGCAAATCACCAGCTAGCAGACAGACAGCGCCGGATCTGTACAGACTTTTGAAGCACATCATGCAATTACGAGGTGATTCATGCCATTTAAATGAGGCTGTTTGTGCCCAACTTT
This sequence comes from Distichodus sexfasciatus, assembly GCA_032718565.1. Classification (NCBI taxonomy): domain Eukaryota; kingdom Metazoa; phylum Chordata; class Actinopteri; order Characiformes; family Distichodontidae; genus Distichodus; species Distichodus sexfasciatus. The sequence continues at coordinate 3,079 of JAVGVS010002811.1, forward strand.
CATTAGTGTCGCTACTGTCGAACGTTTCAACTCCTTTTGTCCCACGGTTCAAAATGGCAGCACAACTAAAAGCTTTTCTGTGTTTATTTGTCCGAGAACTCGAATGCTCCCTTTCTATCAGAGCAAGATGATGCTTCCTTTGCTATGAAAGCAGATGACGAATTTGAGTGACATTTTGCTTCGTTTCAGAGGAAATGAAGAACAGGGAATGGAGAAATGTATTTGAAAAAGACAAATGGATTTCAGACCCATGTTGGTAAATCGTGATGATGGTAAAATATGTGTAATTTTGGAATTTAACAGAAGCAGAGCAACGTCCGTTCCGTAGTTACAGAGACAATTTCCCTGACACAACTTGGGGTTAAGGGTTGTGCTCAGGGGCTAAAAAGTGGAAGTGCTGGGGGTAGGAAATGCTTACCTTAAGAAAGTTTAGACCTTTCAAAGCAACAAAACCAGCTGGTGAGACAGCAGGGGAGAGAGATAAGCGCTGTCAACCAGCTGCTAAAAATAATTATATAAAGTAGAGATAATTAAGCATGGGAAGGGGCGGATGAGTGAGAAATGTCCTTCTAAGATGATGACCCCCTAATGACCACGACTAAGCCCTAGACGAGCGTCGCGGACGTGTCGTGTGTTAACATCGATATAGATGTGATCACCAGTCCTGAGCGATTTAGCAGCATTATTAATGCCATTATCATTACTGTAATTACATTCCATAATCATAACAATTAGCATCTAAGGCAAGGCCATCAATAACGCCAGGCTCGTTGGCGAGTTTTACAGAAGGAAAAAGAAATACCTTTATCCATCATTACTTCTCTCATGTCAACAATAATTAGTATACAGTGCAACAACGTGATCGTAAATCGAGTGTCTGTATACGTTTGTGTTGCACATTTTATTATTGATCAGATGAGATCAATATGAACCGCTAAAATGTTATGGATCAATACTTTTTTAAATTTGTTCATATGACTTTATGACTTTAAAGGAGAATAGGTTTTTTACACTATACAAAGAGAATATGTTTAAGCAACTTTGCTCACAGAGAACACAGAATCAGGCAAGAGGCTTTCAGCAGAGACGTTAACTCACACTTCAAACTCAGTCCAGATGTCCAGTGTGCAAACATTACATTAAGAGTCATTTAAACCTGCTATACTTCAGTCACTGATTTAATAATAACTAACAAAGTGCTAAACGATATGTTCTTGTAAACGCATGAACGTGAGCTAATTAATCATGATTATTGATATTGACATATGGGATTCATCACTTTATAGACAAATAGACAGATAGATAGATAGACAGATAGATAGATAGATAGATAGATAGATAGATAGATAGATAGATAGATAGATAGATAGATAGATAGATAGAACTGTGAGGATAGATAGATAGATAGATAGATAGATAGAGAGATAGATAGATAGAGACTGTGAGGATAGATAGATAGACAGATATAGATAGATAGATAGATAGATAGATAGATAGATAGATAGATAGATAGATAGATAGATAGAGACTGTGAGGATGGGATAGATAGGATAGACAGATAGACAGATAGATAGATAGATAGGATAGATAGATAGAGGATAGATAGGATAGAATTGTGAGGACAGATAGATAGATAGATAGATATAGATAGATAGATAGATAGATAGAGACTGTGAGGATAGATAGATAGATAGATAGATAGATAGATAGATAGATAGATAGATAGAAAATGGATGGATGGATGGATGGATGGAGAGAAACGATAGATAGACAGACAGACAGCAGACAGACAGACAGACAGATAGATAGATAGATAGATAGATAGATAGATAGATAGATAGATAGATAGATAGATAGATAGATAGGAAAGGGAATTGATGAATGGATGGAGAAACAGATAGATAGATAGATAGATAGATAGGATGAATAAATAGATAGATAGATAGATAGATAGATAGATAGATAGATAGATAGATAGGAAAGGGAATTGATGGATGGATGGAGAAACGGATAGATAGATAGATAGATAGATGAATAGATAGATAGATAGATAGATAGATAGATAGATAGATAGATAGATAGATAGAGACTGTGAGGATAGATAGATAGATAGATAGATAGATAGACTCTCAAAGAGAAACATAAAAATAGAAAAGTGGGCGAGGGGAGAGAGAGGGAGATTCCAAACGGAGCAATTTAAGCTGATTAACCATAATTAATTATATTCAAATATGTGATTCATCTCTCCCTCTTTATAGATTCTCTCACACACACACACACACACAGACACACACACACACACACACACACACACACACAGACACACACACACACACAGACACACACACACACACACAGACACAGACACACACACAGACACACACACACACACACACACACAGAGGGACCACTGACAGGCTCCATATGCTGCTGAATTTGCAGGAATTGTATTTCTATCCAATTAACCATAATTAATTATATTTGCATATATGTATTTATGTTGGAGTAGAGAGAGAGGTCTCCAACCCCTGAGCCTGCAACAACAGAAACCTGATGAACGTGAAGAGGACGGTCAGGGACGGAGGCGAGTGTGTATGTGTGTGTAGGCACTCTGGCAGAAAAATGAGAGAGCGGAGAAGCATCTCAGCCAGGAGCTCAGACGGATTACGACCCGTTCAGACGACCCGCTAGACACACTACACGGAGACGAATGGAGCCATCCGGCCGAAACACACCCTAACCTTTATTACGCTGCCTCCGTCCGACCGTGTGTGTGTGTGTGTGTGTGTGTGTATGGTAACGGAGCAATAACACCGACCTGCCCGCTGTTCTGATTTCCGCCGTGCTGCTGCTTTTTAGAATCAAGCGGAATTACGTTAATGGTTGTTGACTTAATTTCACTAAGTAGGCCACATAATGCTGGACCGCGTTACAGGGAGGCAAGAGCAAAACAAACACACAATTATATTCTCACTTGGCTATTAAAACTGCCTAGTAAAAGTAGAGCCTGATAGGGCTGGGTATCGTTGCTGATTTCCTGAATCGATTCGATTCCGATTCACAAGGTCATGATCCGATTCAATTCTCGATTCCATTCGATATCGATTTATTTAGAGATTTCTTTGGGTCAATAGTAGTTTTGCTTGGTTATAAAATAACTTGTTTTAAAACCCAAGTGTTGCCAAACATCGGTCTTTAGGCCAGACGGTGATTTGAGCGGAGCGTCTTCAGCCATGGCTCTATTTGGTTTCGGTTTCTTCAGTCTCACGTTTTTATAGCTCTCCTTGCGCGCTCGCGAGAAGTAGTGCATAGCCGCAGGAAAAGATCGATCCGCGAATTTTTGTATCGATATCATATATTTCGAACGAGAATCGATATTGATCGGTGAATCGATTTTTTGAACCCTGCCCTAGAGCCTGACAAATAAACGAGTGTTAAAACTACGGATGCACGATGATGGCGGAATCGGACGCTAATTGTTTTAAGTCATCGGTATTGGACCAATGCTTGGATTTGCCCGATATAATTTCAGTCGATATTTGATGACGCATTTATTGCTCCTGGGAAAAGTAGCGCTCGTGCTAAGCATGTCCAAAGTCCGAGGTGGGATTTGATACGGCCCGCGCCTTCTGTCTTAAAATGTATGGCGTTATTTTGTGCGCAGTGGAACGTTCGCGAGCGCCCACTTGGGCTGTGTCCTGAGCCGCGTACTGCCGAACTTAATTCTAAGGTAGGTAAGGTGCTCTTATCCTACTTTTCTATGTGTTAGTATGCACTTGTGGTTGTACGCACTAGGTAGTGCACATGGAGTGTCATATGCACCCTATTTGACTTGGTACACCACAAAGCGCAGGAAGTGACTTTTTCTTAAAATGTTGTGCACTACGCGCAAAATGGTCTGTCCTCCTCTGCTCTGCTTTTACATTCGCTTGACTTGGTGCTGTGTTAGAAATGTCATGGTGTTATGGTGCTACATTTGTGCCAAAATTTTGAGTGCGCAGTGGAATTTTGGCGAGCAAAATATCTCGTCTTCATGCGCTCCTTATCGCCATTGGCAAATATTAGCGTAATAAATATTGGATATCGGTATCGGCCAATAATTCCCATAACGTACACCTCTATTTAAAACCAATGCCCAATATTTTGGTAAATATGTGACTCTCCACGGCAAAACCAGTCGCTTGTCGCAAATTTTCAAAATTGAGTTATGTTTTCATGAAAGGGCATAAATCAAGCTTCAAAACGATACCTATATGGAATGAATGGGACGACATATGACTGAGATATCAACATTCAAAGGAGTCGGGTTTCTCCTGTCACGCCAAGTGAGAAACGGAGAAATCTGCCTTTGAAGTCGACTATCGCCGTAGCACTCACAGACGCTTGGTGCGGTCGCGGATACGTTTGCATTTACGCTAGCCTACGCTGCATTCACAGCCACACGGATAGCCTACCTGCGTTAGGTTAACTGAACTCGGGAGACGAAGATGGATTCCGGAGAAATATCTTCAAGCTAGTCAACCAGTGGATTTACCGTAAATATTGGAGTAGAGCGGTCAAAACAGAAACTTTTAACATTCTGCTGGAATTGAATTCCTCACCTCAAGAAAGTCACGTTTTTAGGATGGAAAGGGTTTCTCAGCGAAATTTCTTCACAACAGTACAGTATAGACCTTCCACTGTTTCAAAACACTAAAAACAAAAAATCCACAATTTTACCCCACGCAACATAAACGCTCGTTTTTCTCGGAAACCTCCGTTGCGACAAGCGACTGGTTTTGCCGTGGAGGGTCACATATTAGTCTTCTATAACTCTCTTTAAGAGTTAGATCATCAAAACGCTGACTTTTCTGCAGTAAGCTCTCGTCGATCGATAACGTCAACGCACCCATGATATTCAGGCTCTACACGTACAACGATCTTGACATCCAAGTCCAAAAGAGAGAACTAGAGTCAGCTGAAGAAAGTTTCGGGGCTGAGAACCACGAGATCAGATCCTCCACCTCTTTCAACTGAAAGCCTGCTCCACCACATCTAGCATCGCTTAGATCTCGGCTCCGACATCACAAAACCCTTACATAACGTACATCCAAAATAAGCCCAGCATTCCACCCCGGACACGGCCGACCCCTCTAACTACAGCGAAACACAAAACATAACTAATGTGGGTAAAAGAATACGGACATTAACATTCGGGACGGCCCCCAGCGCACCGCAGTGCATCGCACCGCGAGCAGCGAGTCACGTCCGGCTTTAAATCCTTCACGTCTGAATGTCACGTCACACTGGGCAGCGTTCAGCCAGGAGCAGAGCATTAAAATCCAGGCGGGTGATAATGGCGTTAAAAGCTTTGTGCTGGCTCAGCACCGACCGGACACACACATACACGCGCACACGCACAGCGCCAACGCAGATTCAAAAGTGCAGCTTGAAATGCCTCATCATCCCCCAGTACGCCTCTGATGAATGTGTTACAAATTTTGTATTTGCACTTCCCAGTCCAAAGTAAAGTCAATGGAAAACTGAGGCCCGTACACACACAGCCGGCTACTCATAAAAAAAAAAAACACTGATTTTTATTTTCCTGTTTTCGTAAATAACTTTGTACTGTACACATGAGCCCGTTTTCAAAAATATCTCTATACACACGAATCCACAGGATTAGGGACCGTCACAAAATTACAGAACTGTGTTTAAACAAATACCTTTTTGAGATGTTATTTTAATAATAAATAATTTAGCATACACACATGGGTGTGTAATTATTACAGTGTTTTAGTTTTAAGTGAAGTACAGTGCATCCGGAAAGTATTCACAGCGCTCCACTTTTTCCACAATACCCTATATTACGGCCTTATTCCCAAATAGATTAAATTCATCTTTTTCCTCAAAATTCTGCACACAATACCCCTTTTGCATATTTATTAAAAAGAAAAAACAAAAATCAAACATTTACATAAGTATTCACAGCGTTTGCCGGCGTTGACCCTCAAAGGTGAGCTCAGGTGCATCCTGTTTCCACTGATCATCCTTCAAAAGTTTCTACAAAAAATGGTCTATTTGGGAATAAGACTGTAACATAGGATATTGTGGAAAAAGTGGAGCGCTGGGAATACTTTCCCGATGCACTGTATTTCCTTAAGAATAACAATAATCTCAGTCATATATTCGGACATTTTTTAAAGCATTATTTTCTCAGAGACTGTACTGGATTTGTAACGTATCGGTAAATATCCAAATTTACACCGTGCCATGTTTAGTTCATACTTCTAAAAACCGTGTGACTTTATATCGAGCACATCGTCCAGCCCTGGCTTCTCCCCGAGGGCCGACATCTTTCTTCCGCCTCCTGTAAGCTCCCTTCGAGCCCATTAATATGGAGATTAGCTTTTCCCACAAATGCCCGGCCCGTTGCCTTTCCGTTCCTTTTTCCCTTGTTATACAACTGAACGCATAGCCAAACGAGAGTGCTTCCCTCCAGGGTGAACATGTTTTTAATTATGTCCAAATCTTGTATAATCGCACCTCATCTGTTGAGAGCGCGCCACGCGTTGCGCTAAGCTATCCGTCAACACCGACCAAAACTCGTTGTTTAAGTGGCTGCTGCGGCTCTTTCGGGACACGGCGACGCTCCCGGGCTCTGGTTACGGGGATTAGGAGATAAGGCAAAAATAAAAAATAAAAAAATTAAATGCTGCATCGCACCGCACAGATACCACAAGCAGTCTGCAGCCACCGATAACAAGCCGGTCGGAAAGTCGAGCTGAGCTGAACCGAGTGGACGGTCAGCGAGGGAGAAGTTCGCAATCTGCCGTCTGTATGTACGGAAAACCGTCTTGTACCACCTTCACTGGGATTTGCAATGTTGTGTGGTTTTTTTTTAAGAACGAAGCCGTAAGAGAAAACAGACGCCAATAAGTCACCACAATAACATTCCATTTGTCCTACACGTAGCAAAATGTCTTCTGGAATGATCACTATCCACTATCATGAAATGAAACTATATATACACCACCAGTCAAAAGTTTGGACACACCTTCCCATTCGATGTTTTATTCTTTATTATCATGACTATTTCCATTGCAGATTCTCACTGAAGACACTATGAATGAACACATATGGAATTATGTAGTAAACAAAAAGTGTGAAATAACCCGTAACATGTTTTATATCTTAGATTGTTGAAAATAACCACCCTCTGCTTTGATCACTACTTTGCACACTCCTGGCATTCTCTCGATGAGCTTCATGAGGTAGCCACCTGAAATGGTTTTCCAACAGTCTTGAAGGAGATGCTGAGCACTTGTTGGCTCTTTTGCCTTCACTCTGCGGTCCATCTCATCCCAAACCATCTCGATTGAGTTTGGTCAGGTGACCGTGGAGGCCAGGCCATGTGGTGCAGCACTCCATCACTCTCCTTCTGGGTCAAATAGCCTTTACACAGTTCATTCATAGTTTTGATGCCTTCAGTGAGAATCTACAATGTAAATAGTAATGAAAATAAAGAAGAAACATTGAATGAGAAGGTGTGTCCAAACTTTTGACTGGTAGTGTACATATTATGCAT
>JAVGVS010002812.1:0-10644 GCA_032718565.1 Distichodus sexfasciatus
TATATATTCTGACATTCACCAATACTTTCTTATTAAAGATTCTTGAATAAGATTATTTAATTATTTAAATAAGAAAGCATTGGTTAATGTCAGAATCTTTGGATAAATTGCATTAGAGTGTTTTAAGAATACATTTAAGAATGATTTCAGGACTCAAGATTCAAGATTTAGGATTCTTTATTTGTCATGTGTATAGTTATACAAGTACAATGTATGGTTGATGAATCAAGCCCCTTGATGTCATAGGTCAGCAAAGGCCATTGGGTCTGATGCAAGCCAACAGAAGAGCTCCTGTGCCAGAAATAACATGTAATTTTAAAGAAGGTGAGAGAAGTCATGTCTCTTAACACGCCGACACAATCTGAACCTGCTGATTTAGGGACTGTGCAGCCACAGGCCAATCAGAGGGCCCATGCTGACCCCATCACAAGTGGCTGCAGTGCGACTGTGAGTATCTGAAACCCACCTTGGGTCAATATTAGAAGGTCATCTCGTCAAATGATTTCTGTTTTCTAGCATCAGCATCATCTGGACAAGACATTCTTCATTTATCTGGGGAAAAGATTGTTCTCGGAGCCCTATGACCCCTCACGTTAGAAACCTTGGGCGGTGGTGACCATCAGATTGAGAGTTCAAATTCTGATGAGCCTAAACCCAAACTCAGACTCAAGCTAGACCCTTAACCCCAAGCTGTCCCTGTAATTAGGCCACTGATGAATGTCTAAATGCCTCCATAATAGCCTTCAGTCTTTAGAGGTCTCAACAGAACTCCACGAAGCTATCAGACAGTCACACAATTTACTGGAGGTTTTATAGAACATTTGCTGAAAATCTTCTGATGTGAGATACCACAGAACATCCTTAAATGTTTTGTAGAGGTCTCACCAGGTCAGAACTATTTTGGTGGTGCCCGGAGAAGAGACCGAATATTAACAACTCTGCCAATCTGTATGCAAGCACGAGTTTTGACATCAAAGTATGCTGTTGCGATTTGCAACTCTAATGCACCGGTGACACAGTATGACTGACTGTGCTGCACGGAGGTGAAATGCAAAAGTAGACGAGCTCAACCAGTGCTGAATTTCTTCCTGCTTCCAAAACCCACCTACAAAAAACTACTAGTAATTTCAAGAGGCAGAATCAGAATCCGCAAATTGAGTGCAACAAGGACCTTAATCTTCATTCATCCCTCTCTTTCATCCTCCTCGCCCGGCTGGCTAGATAGCAGCGCTCTTTTTAACTGTGGAGTCAGAAATACCCTAATATTACAAATATATTTGCATGCTAGCTTGCTTGAATACCCACCATTTAAGTTTGTGAAGAACATTCTATTGTCCATATGTGACCCTCCACGGCAAAACCAGACGCTTGTCGCAACGGAGGTTTCCGAGAAAAATGAGCGTTTATGTTGCGTGGGGTAAAATGTTGGATTTTTTGTTCTTAGTGTTTTGAAACAGTGGAAGGTCTATACTGTACTGTTGTGAATAAATTTGGCTGAAAAACTTACCCTTTCCCTCCTAAAAACGTGACTTTCTTGAGGTGAGGAATTCAATTCCAGCAGAATGTTAAAAGTTTGTGTTTTGACCGCTCTACTTCAATATTTACGGTAAATCCACTGGTTGACTAGCGTGAAGATATTTCTGTGGAATCCATCTTCGTCTCCCGAGTTCAGTTAACCTAACGCAGGTAGGCTATCCGCTTGGCTGTGAATGCAGAGTAGGCTACCGTAAATGCAAACGTAGCCGTGACTGCACCGAGCGTCTGTGAGTGCTACGGCGATTTATGCCCTTTCATGAAAACATAATAACTCAATTTTGACAATTTGCAACAAGCGACTGGTTTTGCCGTGGAGGGTCACGTATGTTGTAGACTTGGCTTGGGTGGGTCTGTTTTAGCAGGTGGTTATAATATCTTGTTTCTTAATAATATATACGCTCCGATTTTCAGAGCTCGGAAAACAGATATGCAGCAGCCTCCAGTATTTAATGTGACCACCTCAAGCTATTCATTCTTCCAGTGCTGACCAAAACAGTCAAAAGGTCAGAAGACAACTTAACCCATTTCTAACTCATGTGACCCCGGGCCAAAGTAATAAACTTGAAATGTTAGTACTTTACTTGGGAGCGATATTGTGCTATGACCTTGCTTCACAGCCATTTCTATGGAAACAAATGAGATTTTAATATCAAACGCTTGCTGCCTCAGCTGTTAAAACGACTGGCCAGAGTTAAAGTTACAGTCTTTCTGTACCGAGGCTGTGGAAGCAATGGCTGTGTCTGGTTAACTAAAGTGTGCCGTTGTGGTGTGAGGATAAACAAGAGTAAATGTGTTTTGTGAGAAATGGAGAACATGCAAATATGAAGTGGTGCAGCAGTGGCCCTTTAGCCGGGCCGAGGGAAGTGTGCTGCAGGCGTGATGGAGTACTTTGTGAAAGAGTGGAGCGATGAGAGCGTCCTTCACAGCCACTCATTTCTCTACACCTTTCATGAAAGCCATGATTGATGCCTTTATCTAGGACATGGACACACAAAACACACAAACACATACAAACACACACACACGCACAGTCTTATGGGGAGTTTCAAGAGATGCAATAACATATTGTACTTCCTGATGTTTTAAAAAATAGTAAATTAAACAATATTAATAAAAAAGGAGCCGTTAAAAAGGAGCCTTTGACCTTTAAACAGAAACTGTTTGGCCTTTTCAGATTTCCAGCATAATAGTAGTAGGCCATGTATATACAGTACACACAAACATCCAAATCTGTCAACCCACCAAAATACCCCCCTCACAGCTCCTCTCCTCATCCACTCTGTTCCTCATTCAGCTTTCACCTGCTGTCAATCAGCAGCCTGGACAAAAGCAGTCATCTAGAGCCCGGAGCTCTAAAAGACCGGTAATAAACTCTTCATTCAGCTACCCAACCCTGAACACAAACCACAAAAGGTCACAAGTCCCTCCAATTCAACGTTAGCAAAGCGTGATATATGAGGCTGCCATATCCGAGGGCTCGCATCTAAAGCATCCTGCTGTGGCAGCTGTCTTAAATGAATCAGCTTAGTCGTGGCTAAGGCCAGCGGTGTGTCAGGTGCCTAATTAAGACTCTGTCAACTGGACAGGTGCAGTGGTCTTGAGCAGAAGAGAGTCCACTTGCCATCCGAGCTTTATAACAGTGAGCAGATGCCTGTAGAGCCGTTGACAGGCCTTCATATGTGACAGAGGAAGACCTCTATGAAATAACCTAAATGAATTTCAAGTTGGTTGGTAATGGTGCATTTTCTGCTTAAGCCAGTGCAAGTTACAAAATGTGCTTAATCCAAAACAAGGCAAAACACAGCCTAAAATGGACAGAATTAAAATGAATGAATGAACGAATGAATAAATGAACATTACATTTGTGCAGCACTTTTCTCGACACTCAAAGCACTTTTAGCGAGACAATGTGGGTCGACTTCATCCACAATCTGGAGGATGTGAAAGCAGCAATTCAGCAATTCACTTACTACATTTTAGTAAGTAAAGGTTCAGGCTGGATATTTGGTGGGACATATAAGGCTAGATTTTAAAAGTCTATGAACATCAGTTTCCCCACCAAACACCTCCTCTAGCAGCAACCCAACTCTCCCCACTCCCAGCCCAGGTCTTCAACTGGGAAATATAAATGTAAATGGTAGTATACTAGCCTATGGACAAAGAGGGTTCAAATTCAGCTTTGTCCTATTAGCAGCACCACTGGGCCCTTGAGCAAAGCCCTTAATCCCAAGTTAAGGGTCTTGCTCAGATTCCCTAATGTGAAATTCACATGGTGTGTGAGCTGCCATAACTATATAGTAGGACGAGTTTGTTGGACCTGACAATTTTTGTACCATTAACACTTAGATGCTCTTATGCAGAGTGACTTTATGCTGTTAACTACAGGGATAGAGCAGTGGTTCCCAAAGTGGGGGGCACGACAAAGAAAATGAATATCTAAGAGTGGCAGTATCACAGCTACAACCCTGATTTGACCAAAAACCAAGTTTTTTTAACCTGTCAGGCAGATAGTTACAGACATTTTTGTGTAGAGAAAACATTTTGAGAAAAATATGTAAAAGAGTAGGGCTGGGAATGTTAATGCACTAACACTGCTCAAGGGCTCAATGGTGGAAGTGTCAGCAGTAGGATAGAGGTGAATTTGAACCTACAACGTAGTCAACATATCCGATTGTTCTACCATTTACATTTATGGCACTAGGCATCCACCACTCCATTATGGAGCCAATGTGCCCTTAACACCTGTACAGAAATGTGACCGTCCACGGCAAAACCAGTCGCTTGTCGCAAATTTTCAAAATTGAGTTATTATGTTTTCATGAAAGGGCATAAATCAAGCTTCAAAACGATACCTATATGAATGAATCGGACGACATATGACTGAGATATCAACATTCAACTGAGTCGGGTTTCTCCTGTCACGCCAAGTGAGAAATGGAGAAATCTGCCTTAGAAGTTGACTATCGACGTAGCACTCACAGACGCTTGGTGCGGTCGCGGCTACGTTTGTATTTACGGTAGCCTACGCTGCATTCACAGCCACACGGATAGCCTACCTGCGTTAGGTTAACTGAACTCGGGAGGCGGAGATGGATTCCGGAGAAATATCTTCACGCTAGTCAACCAGTGGATTTACCGTAAATATTGAAGTAGAGCGGTCAAAACAGAAACTTTTAACATTCTGCTGGAATTGAATTCCTCACCTCAAGAAAGTCACGTTTTTAGGAGGGAAAGGGTAAGTTTTTCAGCCAAATTTATTCACAACAGTACAGTATAGACCTTCCACTGTTTCAAAACACTAAAAACAAAAAATCCAAAATTTTACCCCACGCAACATAAACGCTCATTTTTCTCGGAAACCTCCGTTGCGACAAGCGACTGGTTTTGCCGTGGAGGGTCACAAATATACCTATGTTCAGGATGGATGGAGGAGAGATGGATTGGGGTGCCCAGACCTCTGACTTATTGAGTGATGTCATGTGATAAGTTTTACTGTATTAATTTCTGAAATTGGCACATACTATGCCATTTTGAAAACACACATCATTGTGGCAGCTTAATATGTGCAATACAGAAACTGTAATACCATAAGCCACTACTACATTTGCATACATGTAGTAAAGGAACACTCAAGGTGCAATACAAATCAGCAGTTTGAGGCTTAACGTTGACATTCAATTATGCAGAGCTTAATTAAAAACATCAAAGCAACTTTTTGATATGACATTGCAAATATTACTTCCAATTATAATGAAATTCATTTTAACACCCACTTGATGGCTTTATTGACAACGCCCTTGATTAAATCTTTTAGTTTCTTGGAGCCCAGGGTCACTGGACTTGCTGCAGTGATGAGCGATGTCATCAGATGACCTTAGTGGCCTTTTCCAGAACTATAACATGACTTTGGGTCAGCCACTTAAATTACAGGAGATACAGGTTGAACTCTGGGTCACCAGATGGCCAAACAGGGTTGTGGTTTTAAGTGTGTGCGGGGGTGTTGGTAGGGTGGAGAGAGAAAGAAGACGAGAGCAATAAAGAAGCAGAGAGCAGCCGAGACAGAGAGTGTGTGTGGGAGAGATCTTATTTCTGAAAGTACATTAAGTTCATCTCTTAGTTGTTATTTCAACAAAGTACAAATCTTTTTTTTTCTTTCTTTTTTTTTTTTTTTACAACAAGGTACCCATCAAAAGGTGCTTTCAGAAATGTAATCTCAAAATGTTGCAGCAGCTCTACAGGACAAGTGTATTCGTGGGGAAAAAACATCAGAATCGAAAGTTAAATTGGTTCCGGACAGGACATTTTGTTGAAACATACTTAAGTAATATTATAATCAACATAGATTCATGCCACTCTCTTCAACATTAGATTTGCCAGTTTGTGTGTGTGTGCGTGTTTAAAGAAACACATTTCCAGCGTGTCCGTTATACACCCGGATGCAACAGATACAACATTCTTGCATCATTCCTCCACCTCTCAGGATGAGCCAGGCAACATCCTGACACTGAGGTGCTCATGCAGAGGAAGCTCCTGTCAGTGTTCCTGCAATACTTTGTGATGTACTGTATCTGTGAAAGGCAAAGCCCTTTGGCTCATGCTAGAACTGACACAAACAGCTATAATTAAAAGCAAACCACTCGCAACGCAAATGCACTGGCCACTTCGATCATTCTGTTGTGCAATTTGAGTTTTTTTCTGTAAGTGGCTTCTCATTAATTTAAAACACATGGCACTTTGAAAGCTGTAATTTATAGAAGCTTTTACAGTGGCCTTTTAGATTGCATATTTGTTAATCTATAATATTAATTTGCACCAGCAGGGGTAAAGGACCACAAAGAGTTGTAATTAAATGCTAAAAGGACTGATGGGTTCTTCATCGAAAAGTCTAATGAACAAAAAGGCAATGGACAAGACAAGACAATGGACAGCAAACACCACCAACTTAACTGAAACCAATGTATTTGACATGGTGCGGTTGCGGGGAGGATGAGGGAAGGGAACGAGGACGCTGTTGCAGGCAAAGTGAAAAGGGTTTATTGAGGGCAGGTGAAACACAAAAGGGAAAAACAAGCCCAAAGCACACAAAAATCAAGAACAAAGTAACAGAAAGGTGAGGCCCGTGCTCCCAGTCGTAGCCGTTGGGTGAGTGGAGGAGAACCTCCCCGAGTAAACCGGAACAAGTGGAGTCCTCATGCTTGAAGACTCAGGAGGTGAACTAACAATGGCCCAGACTCTCAACAAACACAGAACTCAACAAACGAGTGCTTGCACCAATCCCAAAATCAAGGCAGAACGAGACACAGCTGAACTCAATAATAAGCGTGGGAGTGTTCTACACAGATACTAACCTACTAGGTAGGGAACACGCAGTGCAAACAACATACCGCAAGTAGGGTGCGCTCTAAACAGATAGTGAGCTACTCAGAAGGGCACGCAGTGCAGACACAGAACCCAGAAGTGAGGAGCAAGCTAACACAGAAAGCTAAGGCTAACCCGAGGAGACATGAGGAGCACACACACCCACACACACCACAGACACACCACCCAAAGTGAACCCAGAAGGCAGGAAGCAAACAAACAAACAGACACTTATCTTGGGTTCACGGTGGCACGGTCCCGTCCAAGTTGGGCGGGACCGTGACAGTATTAATCACATGGGGCTCAAATTTTCACTATCTTAGGACATCAAACTGGGATAGTTCAAGGGCCCAGAATTCATTTTGTGCACTGTAATTAAACCACGGTTGTGTATTGGGCATAACATGCATTAAAACCACTTGTGTCATATCCCATTCACTCTAACACAAAAAATGCATGTGCAATATTAAAATTGAGCATTTGCTATTAAATGGGTACCTTTGCTGGGAAAAAAGAAAACCTTTATCCGCCCCTTTTTCACCACCGAAGCTACTCAGCTTCTCGTCCAGCCCTTGGGCCTCTCTACGTTCGACTACTGTAACTCCCTAATGTCTGGACTTTCAGTGAATGCAGATGCGAGACTTATCTTCAGCGTTTCTAAATTCTCGCACTCCTCACCTCTGCTGCCGAACCCGCACTGGCTCCCTGTGGCTGCTCGCATCAGGTTCAAATCCCTAACACCTGCCTTTAAGGCCAAAACTGGAACAGCACCTCCTTACTTATCAGCACTGAATAAACAACGTGTCACTTCTCGGCCTCCCAGAGCATCAACCGCTGCTCGTCTGGAACAACCACCTCTACTTAAAAGACGAGGAAGACATGCATCGAGACTCTTTGCAGTGCTGGCTCCTCTGTGGTGGAACCAACTTCCTCTCGTCGTAAGAACTGCTGAGTCCCTTGCTGTCTTCAAACGTCGTCTGAAGACACACCTCTTCAAAGAGTATCTAGGCGTTTTCTCTAACCCATTTTTTCGTTAAAGTATAAGTCGCTCTGGATAAGAGCATCTGCTAAATGCTGTAAATGTAAATGTAAATATCAGAAGTAAACTTAACACACAAGCAGACCATCCACAGTCAAATTTAGGGTTTTACCAATGTTTACTAAAGATAATGACATATGTACAGTGAATATAATAAAACAAAAAATATAAATTAAAACAACATTTTTTTTAAAGTGCAACAACATTGACACAAGGTGATGAAATGAAAACTGCTGGGTGTAGATGAAATATATGTATTTAAAACACACATGCTCACAAGCAACAGATTTGCAAGCATTCATTCATCCACTACTCTATTCCACACAGCAGTGACAGACTTGCTGACGAACAAGTTCCTAAAAAAATGTTTCTGATGGTTTAGAAACCAACCACTGATGTAAAGGAAGTGAGCTAACACTAACCGTACATAAGAACGAAAGGTCTCCATCCCAAGTTTTCCAAGCAGTGTTCAATGAAGTCCTATCCCCCTATTTTACAGCAGGAATCTCTCTTCTTGTAATGGATTAAGACACAGATATCTTCCCCATCTGTCTGGAAAGGGGCTTCATCTCAGGTAGCCAATTATCTGGCCATATGTTATTGGTCTTGAGCAAGTCTGCTGCCTGGATGAGCTACAGGAGAGATTCAGGAAATGAGATTCATTCTGAGATTTAATCTTATTCTCTTCAAAATGGAAAATTATGCCCCAGTGCCAATACTGTGTGGCTTATCACTTAGATCATTTAAATATGTATAGAAAAGGGTAGATTAGTATTAAGATAAAACTTAAAGTTAATAAATTTCCAATAGTCTCAAGAATGCAGGTTATATTTATATCTATATTATATAATGTTATATAAGGCAGTTATTCTCTGTGTTTAAAGTTCATTGTGTAAAGTTGTGACTTGAAAGAAATCTCTCATATAGGTGAAAAGGGACATCTTTCTTATCATCATTCATCTTCATGACTTGTGGTCTTTCTCCTTCAACGGTTATTGATTCAGTTTGGGTTTAGTGCAGTCTCCTCTTCCTATTCTTGGTGGTTGAGAAGTTGTTTTCCTTCACTTTCTTTCTGTTCTTTAACATCCGTTACTTCACCAACTTTATGGAGCATTTCACCCCTAGGCTGTATTTCACATTTCCTTCATCCTTCTCTTTGACATCTTACTTCCATTAGGCGCCCGACCACTTTGATGCCTTCACAAAGCAAAGAGACAATTCTGATAGAACTTCTCTTAAGGACACCCTTAGACACACACACAAACTTGATGGGGAAGTAAAATCCAAGAACTTTGTTAAAGCTCTAAAAAGAGAAACAAAGATACTAAGTGTAGTTCCTGCTTAACATAATCCTTACATGTCGTCTGAAATTCTTTCTTTCATGTTCTATTCATGCTTTTTGACATTAAACGTGTGAAACATGTGGGCTGCTCTGATAATGTACAGTATGTAAAATAAAATGTATACATTTTCAACATGGGCAGCGCCCAGGGAGCAGTGCTTGGGGACGGTACCTTGCTCATGAGTACCTCAGTGGTAACTCTACCGGCACTGGATTCGAACCTGCGACCTTCTGATCACGGGACGAACACCCTACCGTTACCACCCTACAGTTGGTGTCTTAATGCTAGGGTGTTCACCCCGTGATCAGAAGGTTGCAGGTACGAATCCATGACTGGTAAAGTTACCACTGACAGACTCATGAGCAAGGTACCGTCCCCAAGCACTGCTCCCCGGGCACCGCTCTTGTTAGCTGCCCACTGCTCCTTCACGGATGGGTCAAATGCGGAGGTCACATTTCGTGGTGGTTCACAATGTCACAAATAGGCAACAATTGATTTGATGCAAGGGCACTTTCCCTTGTTAAAAAGTTCTTGTACCACGTGGAGCTCCACACAAGTTGTGGCATGAGTTCCAGCTTAAGCCAGTTAACAGACTTTGGCTGGTCTAATGATTCCGCAGTTTAATAAACTGTAATGGCAACTAGAGAATAAAAGTCTCATCATGTCACTTGTCTCTAGCCACAGCATGATGCACAGACACTCTGATATTAAAAGAGCAGTGAGAGAAATGCTTCTCCCCTATTCTCACATAAAGAAGATGAAACAAGTTCTGAAATGTCATGGTTATAAAACTCAGAACAGCAGTGCAACTGTCAGTTATGGAAACAGATAATTAATCCAAAAGGACAAAGGGAATTTGGGAGAGAGAATCCAGAAATCTGTAAACACAAAAAGAGGCTTTCATCTTCAGGTAGAGGTTGCTGAGTTGTTTAATTAAATGCAAGAAAAATAAACAGGAAATGGAAATTGTTCAGATATATACATGAGCTGCAAAGATTTTTCTAAAGATCATCTAGAACTATCGGGTAGTCATATCTTCTTTCTTTGTTGTATGTTGTTTTTCCAGGTCTTTCTATGATTATGATTTTTGTTTGGGATCATTCTGTAAGACAGCACTTCCAAGTAAGACTTTTCACTTCAGGACGCTCACTGTCTTGCACTTTGGGGATGTACACTACCAGTCAAAAGTTTGGACACACCTTCCCATTCAATGTTTTATTCTTTATTATCATGACTATTGACATTGCAGATTCTCACTGAAGGCACTATGAATGAACACATATGGAATTATATAGTAAACAAAAAGTGTGAAATAACCCAAAACATGTTTTATATCTTAGATTCTTGAAAATAACCACCCTTTGCTTT
>JAVGVS010002813.1:0-10639 GCA_032718565.1 Distichodus sexfasciatus
AAAAAAAATTAAGAAATAAAGAAAACCTAACTTGTATACCTTTGCATTACTACAGTATATGAATAGTTGTATTGATTTTGGTTTTTGCTCTCCAGCCAGCACTGATCTAAGTTGATATCAGTTTAAACAGCTTTTTTTCTTACCTGAAGGTGGCGCTGGCGAGCTGTTCCTCACGTACCGCCAGAAGGCTGCGCAGCTCCTGCACCTCAGCCTGCAGCTGGGTGTTCTGCTCCTTACTCTCCACGATGAAGTCTTCCAGGCGCTTGGCCATCTCCAGCTCCCGCTCGGCCATCTGGTCCATCCCCAACCGCAGGTCGGACAGCTCCTGAGCATGCTGAGACCAAACACACCAAATATCAAGCAAAGACATTTGCGTGCAAAATATTCAAACATTAACCCAACGGTCACTGAGAGAGTGGTGTGTACAGTAGGAGGGTGAACACACCTTGTCCAGCAGGTTCATGTCTTCATTTTCCGGGTTTGGTTCATGAGACTCCTTGTTGGGGACGATCCAGGGGACCGGGGCAGGTGGGGCTTTCTGGCAGATACTCTGCAGAAAAAGAGGAAAGACAAAGTGTTTTCACCAAAGTGCTCCTCAGACAGCGCAGACGTGAGGTGGACAGGCTGGGGAGGAGTGTGTACTCACTTTCTGTGGTAGTGAGATGTCCATAGTGGGCTGCTCCTGCTGCTCTAAGTTGTCTTTTGAGTTGGAGCGGATATCCAAGATGCTGGAGCGTCTCTTGGGAATGTTGCGTTTGCGCTCTGATGCGGGGACACTCTGGGTCCGGGCCAACTGGCTCCTCACCTTGCTGCTGGATTTGGGCTCAGTGGGCAGGTGCTGCAGGGACTTATTGAGCGGACTGTACTTGCCCAGGTCCCGTGGAGGGACGTAGGTGGGCTTCAGCTCTGCACTGCTGTAGCTTTTAGGGCAGATGAATTTCCAGTAGGCAAGAATGAGAATCACAGCCAGAGTTAGCAGCATGACATGCATGTCACATCCAAACTGAAAACACCACACAGTGATTGCTGAGCTTCAGCACCATGTTCCCTCACCTGCTGCAGGTGATCCGTCGAGCATCTGGGCCAAGATGCTCCGTAATCTGGTTGAGGATTGACGGCAGTGGCTGCAGACGCTCTATGGTTTCCTGCAAGGATACAATTTTTCATTTACAACTTGTGATCATGACATGTTTTGGTGGGCTATATTAAGATGTTAGCATCCTGAAGACTTTTATTTCTTGGTGTACTTTCTCACCTGCTTCATAGGACAGATGATGTCCACCAGCAGGCCGTGCAGGACGGCGAGGCGCAGCGGCAGGTCGACGTAGCCGTCAAAATGTGCCATGTCCAGCTCACTGTCTGGGTTGGACACCCTCTGCAAGAAGTCCTGCATGCGCTCCCGGTGCTGCTCCAGGAAATCATTCATGAACAGCATGTACTCCTCCTTCTCTCCAAACCTTTAGCACAGACCCAACAAAACCAGCACACAAACTCATCAGCTTGCTCAAACCATAACTAACTAAATAAATAAATAAATGCATTTCTGTGACTGCAGATTTACTCACGGGGTGAAGTTGGCAAGGTTTTGTATGACTTTGGCCGTCAGGGTTAGCGTACGCAAGGTGTTTGGTTCTGGGTAAGGCTGGGTGAGACCAAACAGGGAGGGGCTGAGGATGGCTGGACAGAGGAATCTCAGAAACAGAGTTGCCGAAATAAGACGATGTCCAATCTGTTCCCGTCCTCGCTCCTCACAGTCTGACACCCAATGGGAGAAAATTTCATTCAGCTCCACAGGGAATGAGCTGCAGACACAAGACAGAGGTAGAGACAAAGATTCAGACCTGAGTCTGTGCCACATGTTAAAATCTTAATATCACAATATTTATTACCTGTGCATCTCTGTGATCCTCTGTACCACCTCACCACATGTCTCCTTCAGGTGTTGCTGGTTTGTGGGTAGCTCGGAGTTTGAGCTTTTGCATGGGTCTACCTCACAGCTCTCAGAATTAGAGTAGAGTCGAGCAATGAAGTCTCCTGTTCAACAGCAAGATGTACAGAGTTGTAGAATCTGGTTTTCACAAGTAGCTGATGAGGCTTTGAAAGTAGATTCCTTACCAAGAGTGTCAATGAGATATTTTTGGCCAACCAGCTTCATGTATTCATCTATAGCCTTGGTAGCCAGAGTGTTCTCTCTGAAAATCAGAGCTTCATTTTCACCCAAGCGCTGGACTTCCGCACTGCCAAGGTCAATCAGGAACTCCTGTGGAGGCAAGACATATTCAGCCATGTGAAAGACATGTTGACCGTTTCTCACATGCTCTCTTTACTCACTCCTTTTCCATAGCTATCATGGATTTTACCTTGGCCTTCCCGATGCTCTGCAGCACATGCACCAACGCCCCTGCCAGCTCCTCCTTGTCCCTGACGTTGAGAAGGGGCTCCAGGCCACTGCACATGTCCACATAACCCACTGTCACAAATTCCGCAAATTCTTTATAGCGCTCAATAGGAAGTACTCGCAGGTTCTGGAACCGGGCCTTCACCCGAAGTGATGCCTGTGCCCCAAGCTGGTCCTTGGTGCTACTGCCTGGGGACTTGTAAGGGACGATGGGATACCACTTCTCCTGAAAGGCTCGTCCTGTGATCTCAGACAGGGTCAGTGCCACACTGCCCACTGGGTGCAAGACGGATTCGTCCTTCGAGTGTCGCTTCTTCTTGCCATCGTCATCGCGGAACAGATGGAGTGAGATCTGGCTGATTGGGGGAAGGTTGTCTAGCTCAAACAACTCTCCCCAGAAGAGCTGGCAGCTGGCATGCGGTCCACCCCCTCCCAAACCTAATCCTGCCGAGCTTGAGGCCGCCTCTCCACCGGAGCCAGACGAGTGTGATGGTTTGCCCATGGCACGGCTGGTGGTGCGAGCAAAGAGAATTCCATCCAGGTAAAGCTCGCAGAAGTAACGGCGCTTTGGCGGTAGGTCTTTGGCTTCGTTCACCCACAGGCTCAGGTAGTTCTCAACACGCTCAATGTTGTCCTGCAAGTCATTAAACAGCAACCATTAAATACAAGAAAACAGTGTTCTGCCACCAAAACTTACGCCAGAATCAGGCAAAGACACAACCCCCGAAACAGAACACCTGTGAAGACATTTGGATGGGAATCCAGACCACGCACTTGTCTACATACTGACCTTATTTGGCTGAGCAGTACGTCTCAGGTTCTCGATCCAACGGTCTCGTTCTGCGGCCGAGCTACACCCAAAGCAGTGGTTGCTCTCAGAGTTGATCACCTCAAAGCAGTACTTCTCTCCAAGGATAGAGCTGTGGACAGGCCTGATAACGGTGGTGCAGTCGGCACTCAGGTCCAGACTCTCCGCCGCACTCACCGGCACGGACAGAGATTCCCGAGACCCATACTTGCTGAAAGAGGGCGACGTCACAGGTGAAGAAGGTGCTGCCCAAATAGACCAGACAATACTACTGACCACTCACAGAAACAGTATCATTACCTGCTGGGTGTGATCAACTGAGTGCTGCTGAGTTTCTTCTGAGGTCCACTTTGTAAACGACGCTTGATTTTAGCCTGGGAATGGGGACAGAGAGGGCGATAGGGACTTAGGTGAGCCTGTCTATCTTGTATGTTAAGTGAAATAAAGTTTTTAACACTACAAGCTGAGGTGGGCAGTGCTGCTGGATTCGGACCTTTACTCCGCCTTCTTGGCTTTTGGGTTTGGGGGCTGGAGCTACATGGTCAGGGCTGCAATCTGCAGAAATAAGTCAAACTCTAAGTCAATTTTATGGTCATTTCAACCATAAACACAAATCAGCCACAACATTATGATCACAGACAAGAGAGGTGAATAACATTAATCACCTGGTTACCAAGGCACCTGGAAGTGAACATTTTTGGCCTTGAAGTTGATGCTTTGGAAGCATGAAAAATGGGCAAGTATAGGGATTTGACCCGTCTCACCCCAATAACTAAACCGAAAGACTCAGAAGGTGCCTCTATCCTCAGCACAGACTTTGTAATCAGGGTATGACACTTTCACTTTCATGACAACTTTCTACCTGTTTATGACATGTTGTTTATTTGGATGGTGGTGGTCTAATACTTGCTTCTGGAACAAGGTTGTGGGTTCAAGTACTACCTCTGGAACTGCCACCACTGGGTTAACCCCCAGTCTAGCAGTCAGGATTCCTGGTTTACACCCAGGTGGTCTGGTCAAAATGTGCATAATGGTTAAGGCATTCGCCCTGTGATTGGAGGGTTGCTGGTTCGAATTCCAGACGGGTAAATATACCACTGAGGTACTCATGAGCAAGGTACCATCCCCAAGCACTGCTCCGCAGGTGGTTCACATCAGCTGCCCACTGCCGCTGAGTACCTCAGTGGTACCTTTACTGGTCCAAGATTTGAACCAGCGACCCTCCAATGATAGGACAAATCATTACACTAGCAACTAAAATGTAGTTGCAGATTTTCTCAACACTAGGCGGATAGTTAAAGAAGATGGGATGGTGGGATACAGAACGTAAGAATATACACAAAGCAGCATTAAATGATGCGGCACTGTGCAGTACAGCTGAGCAGCACAAATCCATAATTTGATGATTTAGGATGAAATGTCACGGTGGTGGAGGCAGCTTCTCTGTGAAGTGTGTTTTCCTGTTTGTGATGTTCTGAGATGGTCTAGGGATAATCAGCTCGTCAGCACAAAAACGGCCAGCACAGGAAGTCGAGTCATTTCCCTTCACCTCCCAGTCAGCCGCGTTCAGGGCCCCGTCACATCTCAGCCTGCCGGACCCCGCCGTGCCCCACAACTCCCACTACATACAGCAGTGGTGGATCACTACACGGTCTGTACGATTGCTATATGTAGTTTGTTCTGCATTTTGTGTAGATATCAAGCAATCTTTTACTTAAAACCAGAACCTCTCAACACAGGATGTGGCTTCAGTTACACCACTGACAACATGAGTACAACTCTCAACAGCACAAGCATGCAAAAAAAAATTCTGATTGGGTTAGAAGCTTATTAAAAATGAACAAAACTTTTAACGAGGAAACTATAAAAGAACTCAAGTCTTGTAAAATATTATTACACTTCAGCAGACCAACATCACATAGCTGAACGCATCAAAAGTTGGGCAAAAGTGTGTTTTATTCCACCCAAAATTGTCAACCTGTTTATATCTGATTATCAGACAATTCAGTGCTCTACATCGGTCAAGAAAGATCCCCATCGTGCCTTTAATCTCATAAACAGTAAAATCTTACCCAGATTCCCACCGCAAACGATCCAGCGCCTGAAGCCCATTTCCAAAAACCAGAGTATCTGCTCCACTCTCAACGTCTCCCTCTTCTAAAGACGCACTCATACATGCAGGGTGATCAAAGTTTCTCGTGCTCGTATGAAATCAGCCGGAGTTTGACTCGGTGGGTTTAGAAGTCAACCGTGATCTTATCTTCCAAAATATAGAGGAAACAATTTGACAGACACACGCATGTCTAATCACGCCGGGTATTTCCTCTCAGCATAGAGCTGACATCAGACTCTAACTCTCTTCATTATTCCCTTATCTATCTAACTCACTCACTCACTCACTCACTCACTCCTAAAGCTAGAAGTTAAGAAATTATCACTATTATATCATTAAAATAAGAATAATATCGGTGTATAAATAACCTGAATTGAGAAAGATTCCATACAAAGACAATCACTCCAGCAAAAGTTTAGTCACATGAAAAAGTACTAAAAGTACTAAATACTAAGAAGTATGTAAGTACTTATACTAACTAAAGTACTACTATGAACAGTATTTTGGTACTGTTTTATAACTAGTTGCATAACTGTATGGCAGCCCATTAGAGCAGTTCTTGGGGATGGTATCTTGCTCATGAGTACCTCAGTGGTACCTTTACCGGTCCCCACCAGCCACGTTCGGGGCCCCGTCACATCTCGCCCTACCGGACCCCACTGTGTGCCACCACTCACACCACACACAGGAGTGGTCCAGGACTTGAACCTGCAACTTTCCGATCACAGGGACAACTCCCTAACCGTTACACTACCAAGTGTATTCATGTGTTTGTTTTTAAAAATCTGATGCCAATTCTCAAATTCTCTAAAATGTAATGAGGACCAGACTGAAGCACGAACCACCACCACATTGGCACGGAAGAAGTGGAAAATGTTCAGGCCACTTGTACAAATTTAGAATTTAGGAGTTCCATAAAATCCTGCAGGTGGTGATATCAACTCTTCAGCATTAGTTTCCACAAAAATGTGTTTATTGCTGCTGCTGCAGACAAAATTATGGAGCAAATGGAATGAGTGTCAACTGATCAGAAACAGTAGGAATGTGGTGGAATAAAAAATACATTCCGCTCATTAGAACTAGTCAAGCAGAGAGTGAAAGGTGCTAATATTGGTAATACTCCAAGTACAAATACTCATAATAGTACTTGTACTATTATGAGTATTTGTACTTGGAGTATTACCAAGTACAAATACTCATAATAGTACTCAAATACAGTGACAAAGCACATTTACTCATACTAGTATTACTACTCGTGAACAATACTACCACAGTACTACTTATTATTCATTCATTGATTATCTGAGTCCCTTAATCCCAGCTGGGGTTGTGGGGGGACCGTAGCCTATCCCGGGACCTACGGGCGTGAGGTGGCAGACCAACCCCGGACACACACACACTCACACAATCACACTCTCACTCAAACCTTATGGGCCAATTTAGAGTCGCCTATTAACCTACACTGCAAGCTTTTGGACCGTGGGGGGAAACCGGAACCTACTTATTATTAGTAGTGATAAATAGTAGTATTTATTATTATGATTAGTATGTAGTACAACTACTGTTTAGTGCTATATATTAATAGTAATATTATTGCTACTAACAAAATTAGGGAACAAGTTGTCAGTAGAAATAAATAGTGCATTACTATATATTAAATTATTTTAGTCTGGTAGACAGCGATATTGTTAATAAACCAAGTACAAAGTACTCAAAATAGTACTCAAGTACAGTAAAAAAGTGCATTTACTCATAACAGTATTAATACTACTACTACTACTTATTACTCTTTATTACTACTACTACAAATAATTAGGGAGAAAATTGAATGATTGATGACTATTTTCAGTAGAAATGTAGTGAAATAAGGAGTACATTATAACTGTAGCCAAGTAGAGAGTAAAACTTACTAATACTCCAAGTACAATGTACTCAAAAGTACATTTACTCATACTAGAATTGCTGAAAGTAAATAGTAGTACTACTTTTTCTTGCTAGTATTTATTACTAATGTATTATTAATAAATATTACAGCTACTACTGATTCATTCATTCATTATCCGAACCGCTTATTCCCACCTGGGGTCGCAGGGAGACCGGAGCCTATCCCGGGAACTTACGGGCACAAGGGCGGGGAATAATCCTGGGCAGGTGCCAACACACTGCAGGGCACACACACTCACACAATCACACACATTCACACCTTACAGGCCAATTTAGAGTTGCCAATTAACCTATAGTGTAAGCTTTTGGACTGTTGGAGGAAACCGGAGCACCCGAGGGAAACCCATGCCAACATGGGCCGACCCAGGGCTTAAACCCAGGACCTTCTCACTAACCCACAGCGCTAAATCTGCGCCACCGTGCCGCCCCTACAGCTACTACTACTACTTATTATTATTTATTACTTATACAAATATTATTACTACTAAAATAATTATGGAGAATATGGAATGAGTGATGACTTTTCTCAGTAGAAATGTAGTGAAATAAAGAGTTCATTACACTTACAAGAACTGAGAGTAAACGTTTCTGAAATTAGTAATACTCCAAGAACAAAGTACTCAATCTAGTACTCAAGTACAGTGACAAAGCACATTTACTCATACTTGTATTAATATTAATAAACTGCTTATTGCTAGTTCTTATTAGTAGTAACAAATAGTACACTGCAAAAAATTAAATCTTAACAAGCCAGAAAATCTTAAAAAGAAAAAATAGATTTTGTTTTTTTTATTTTAAGAATAACTGACTTGACTAGACTTGTATGTGTGAGATGAATAATCTAATTTTAAGAAATGTTGGCTACAATTATCTTATTAAGAAACATTTATTGATTATAAGAACTTCTTAACATGAAATAAGAAATTTAATTAAGAGAACGGAAAGGTTCTCATGCTCTCCACTACGAGTTAAGAAATTCATGACAACTTTGCTTATTTTTAGAATACAATGTATTATTAAAGCTAAAAACATGGAAAAATGGAAAGATTTTTTTTTCTTGTTTTAGGATACCTTTACAAGATAAATTTTCTCACTATATTGGCAGATAGTTTTGCTTGATTCTAGTACCTTTTTTCTTATTGTCCTTTTCTTTTTCTTATTTTCTGACACTGAAAATTCTGAAAATAAGTGTAGCAGCATTTATTACTATTATTGACCAGTAGAGCTAGTACTACTTATTTCTATTTCTTTGCTACTTATACTATTACTACTAACAAATTTAGGCAACGAGTGATGACTGTTGTAAGTAGAAATGTAAACAAATAAAAAATACATTAATCTCATTAAAATTGTAGTCAAGTTGAAAGTTGTTAATATTGTAATATTGTTGCTAATATTACTTGAAGTGCAAAGAAGTCCAAATAGTGCAAAATAGTACTCAAGTACAATTGCACATACTATTGATTAGTGATAGTAATAAATTCTACTATTTGTTTGCAGTAATAAACAGTAATAGTATTTATTGATATTATTAAGAAATATTGTTGCTACTGCTTAACACTACACTGCAAAAAATGAAATCTTAACAAGTCAGAAAATCTTAAAAAGAAAAAATAGATCTTGTTTTTTTATTTTAAGAATAACTGACTTGACTAGACTTGTATGTGTGAGATAAATAATCTAATTTTAAGAAACATGTATTGATTATAAGAACTTCTTAAAATGAAATAAGAAATGTAATTAAGAGAATGGAAAGGTTCTCATGCTCTCTACCACGAGTTAAGAAATTCATGACAACTTTACTTATTTTAAGAATATTAAAGCTAAAAACAAGGAAAATGGAAAGATTTTTTTTCTTGTTTTAGGAGATCTTAACAAGATAAATTTTCTCACTATATTGGCAGATAATTTTGCTTGATTCTGGAACCTTTTTTCTTATTATCCTTTTATTTTTCTTATTTTCTGACACTGATTTTTTGCAGTGTATTTACTACCACTACAAATATGATTACTGCTGACAAAATTAAAACATAGATTACAGGACAACTTCCCTGACATCACAGGACCTGCTGTGATTTTGCACGCAGGTGTGGTAGATACGAGGGACGAGTGTGTGATTGAGGTGTAGGATGGTCCGGAGGGTAGGACTGACCCAGGTTGGTGTGACTCTCGTTCAGGTTCTGCAGGCTGAGGCTGGACAGGCAGCTGCTCACTCGGTTACGCATCCGCATCAGGGGCTGCAACACAGAGACAGTCGGAGGTCAGAACCAGCAGCCGAGCAGCAGGGACAACTGATAAACTCGAGATGTGATGGTGTGTAGTTAGACTGGACTCTGTGTAGGTGTGAGGAGCCAGCGGTGTGTGTGTGTGTTGGTACCTCGTCATGTGGGATGATGATCTGGCCGTCCTGTAGGACACAGTTGTTAATGTCCCACACGGGGACTTCCTGTGGAGGAACCCACGTCGGCTGCACCGGCTCCGGGGCCATGGGCTCCACATTGCACACATCTGTTACACAACAACACAACTCATATTCAGAACACAACATGACTTAACATGACATAAAACAACACAACACAACATAGCACAACTCTACACAACACAACTCAACTATACACAGCATAGCACAGGACAACACATAACAGCCCAGCACAGCAAAACTCAACACAGCTCAACACAGCACAGGACAAAGAAGCACAACAAAGCTCAACACAATTCAACTCAACTCAACTCAAATCAACACAACTCAACTAAACACAATACAACTTAACTCTACACAGCACAACACAGCACAGGACAATAAAGCACAACTCAACATAACGCTACACAGCATAGCGCAACACAACACATCATAACATAACACAGCCCAGCACAACACAACTCAGCAGAACACAGGAACACAATACAACACAGCCCAACTCAGCACAGCACAAGGCCACTCAACACAGTAGAACACATCACATTACAGTACAACTTAACACAACATGTCCCAAGACATCACAACTCAACACAATACAACACATCACATCACATGACAACTTAACACAACACAGCACAACACGGCCCAACTCAGCACAGCACAAGACCACTCAACACAATAGAACACATCACATCACAGGACAACTTAACACAACACAGCACAACACAGCCCAAGATGTCACAACTCAGCATAATTCAACACAACACAGGACAACTTAACATAACAGAACTCTACACAGCATAGCACAACACAACACATTACAATACAACACAGCACAACATAGGACAACTCTACACAGCATAGCACAGCACAACACAACACAACACATTACAACACAGCACAACATAGGACAACTCTACACAGCATAGCACATCACAACTCTACACAGCATAGCAC
>JAVGVS010002814.1:0-10638 GCA_032718565.1 Distichodus sexfasciatus
GGTGAAACAATTCGAGCTAAAGTAACGGTTAAAGTAACGGCAACCGATTTACCACATAGTTAACAGATTGGCGTCTTTTGAGCAACATCAGTCTTTTCAAAACCAAACCACTGCCACGCGAGTGAGAATGAACCACGTCTGGCAATTAACGACGTATACTGTGAGGCTGTTTTGCCATCTGGCAGTGTTTGTTCACGCATTTTGAGGCAGCGATCGGGGCTAACTTGCGGCTTGCTGAACGCGCACGCCTACGCAACTCGCTTTGCGCACATGCAGTGGTCTGAACATGTAGTGTTGATGTGTTTTGGTTTGTTTAGTTTTTTTTAAAGCGAGTTACATACTCGATAATTTAATCTCGCACATCGTTAAAACAGCAATTAAGACATTTACCGGACTCCAGGCTTTTCACACTTTTCGGTGGTTAGTCCGGAGATGGCGAAATAGGTTTGTTGTCGCGGCGTCTTTCGCTGCAACCGGCTTTCCCACATAGCTGACAGATTGGGCTGGTTTGAGCCACGTCCACCCTCTTGAAGCCAGACCATCTCCTCGCAAGTGAGGATGCCCCACGTCTGGCTACAAGATCGACAGAAGCGGACTGTGCAGCTGGTAGTTTGTTAATGAGTTGACCTGGCTCTCTTTCTTCGTCCATAGCTCAGCATCAACCTGTTAGCCTTTCGCTAATGCACGTGTCCTGCTGTATTACACTGGTAAGTGCAGAAATACTCGATAATGCCAGCTGCCTCATCGTTAAAACAATTTCGATATTATCGTAAACGATATATATCGCACACCCCTAGTTCACACACACACAGAGAACTAGGTAGCAGCGTAACGGTTAGAACGTTGACCTCGTGACTGAACCGGCAACCTTTCGATCACCGTTGGCCACGTGATCGGAAGCTCGCCCCAACTTTTAAAAGTTATAATAGACAAGTAATGGCAGTAAAAGTCTGGTGTAGGAATGCACGATCTGGGAATTATGCTTATATCTGCCGATGCCAATACCGATAAATGAGGAAGGCAGAGTTGAGCCGTAAAGGCAAGATATTTCTCTCGCCAAATTAGACACAAAATTTACACCATGACTTTGACATTTCTAACACAGCGGCAAGTTAAATGAGTGTGAAAGCAGAGCGGAGCACTTCGAGCTCTTTTTTGTCGAGAGAAAAGATCCAATGCTGGATGAGTCAATCATTGTTAGACAAGCGTTGTGAGTTCTCACGGGATGTGTCCTTGCACACAAGGTGGAACACAATATTTACCGTGCCAAAAAATTCCCAAACCGTGACACACACAAGGCCACTGAGCAACTCCTCCACCATAAACACCAGACGGGAAAGGAAAAGAATCACACCAGAATAGGGACGCACAATAATATCGGGATCATAATGGAATCGGCCAATATTTGCTTGTTTTTAAGTCATCGATATCGGACCGATGCTTAGATTTGCTCGATATTTTCAGCCGATATTTGATGATGCATTTACTGCACATCAGAAAGTGAACGTTTGCATCAGGCATGTTTTAAGTCTGAGGTGGGATCGACTCTTGCCTGCACACGTGCTCAAAGTAAATTCAGTGTTTGCCTCACTCAGCGAATGTGAGCTCGCACATGCGCCGTGTCCCGAGCTGCGTGCTACCACACTTAATAATATGGTAGCTAAGGCGCTCTTATCATACTTTTCTATGTTGTAGTATGCATCTCAGGAACTAGCCAGGGTTGTAGCTTAACGGCTCCCTACACACTAGGTAGTGCACATGGAGAGACACACACGCCCTATTTGACTTGGTACACCACACAGAGTGGGAAGTGACTTTTTAAAAATGTTGTGCGCTACGCTTGAAATGCTCCACCCTCACTCCACTCTGCTTTCAAACTCCCTTGACTTGGCGCTGTGTTAAAAATGTCAGCGTTCATTTTGTGCCAGATTGCGCGCAGTGGAACTCAAAATCTCGTCATTACGTGCTCATCTCTGCCTGAGCTCTTTTATCGGCGTTTATCAGCGTCGGCAGATGTAAGCATTAAAAACATCGGATATCGTCATCGGCTGATCATTTCCAAGTCGTGCGTCTCTAGTAGTTACCATTCTTAAACAAACTTGCTCATATCTACCTCACACTGCCACACCAAAGCACCTGAGCTGCTCTCGAGTTTAGTTCTCAACAATACAAAGCTGTAAAGTCACATTTTTATTGTCTAACAGAAAGTGAAAGTGGGTTTTGTTATCCAGGATTAATGGCTGTCATAAAAGAGAACTCTGTACCTTTATATATACAGTATATAATATGTATTTTTGAAATTGGTGGAGACATAAAAGCTCCTCCCTTTACTTCATGATACGTAACAACATATCAAACATCAGAACTATGTTACATGAACAGCAGCAATGTTATATACAAAAACTCAATGTTTTTAAATTGGTAATTGGTATTGGTGGGGACACACCGTCCACACGCTATTCCATGCCCTTGGTGTGGGTGGGTGTGTGTGTGTGACAGAGGTCTCCCAGCATCCCATCATCAAAAGGAAACATCTGGTCATCCTGCTGCTAAAGTTTTATGTGTGTTTTGGCTGTTATGTGTGTGTGTGTGTGTGTGTGTGTGTGTGTGTGGCATGGTCAGAGTGGTGATAGGTATTTGTGTTGCTTTTTACTCAGTGTGTGAACACAGCACAACACAACCTCTGCATTTGACCCATCCGTGAGGCAGCAGTGGGCAGCTTTTTGGCAGCAACCGGGGAGCGGTGCTTCAGGGCGGTACCTTGCTCATGAGTATATCAGTGGTACCTTTATCAGTCCAGGAGTTGAACCAGCAAACTTCCGATCACGGGGCCATCTCCCTAACCGTTAGGCTGCCAACTGCCCCTACTACCTTTTACGGGAAAGGCCTAGGAATATGAATATATGACCAAAATCTCATATCTCATCCCGATATGTCATTTCACATCCCGATAACAATATATATGTGACCCTCCACGGCAAAACCAGTCGCTTGTCGCAACGGAGGTTTCCGAGAAAAACGAGCGTTTATGGATTTTTTGTTTTTAGTGTTTTGAAACAGTGGAAGGTCTATACTGTACTGTTGTCAATAAATTTCACCCTTTCCATCCTAAAACCGTGGCTTTCTTGAGGTGAGGAATTCAATTCCAGCAGAATGTTAAAAGTTTCGGTTTTGCCTGCTCTACTTCAATGTTTATGGTAAATCCACTCGTTGACTAGCGAGTCTCCCGAGTTCAGTTAACCTAACGCAGGTAGGCTATCCGTGTGGCTGTGAATGCAGCGTAGGCTACCGTAAATACAAACGTAGCCGCGACCGCACCAAGCGTCTGTGAGTGCCACGGCGATAGTCAACTTCAAAGGCAGATTTCTCCGTTTCTCACTTGGCGTGATAGGAGAAACCCGACTCCTTTGAATGTTGATATCTCAGTCATATGTCGTCCGATTCCTATAGGTATTGTTTTGAATTTTGAAAATTTGCAACGAGCGACTGGTTTTGCCGTGGAGGGTCACATATATCACAATAAAGTACATTTTCTGCAAATTCAGTGGAACGTCTGCTAGCAAAATCTTGTGCCTACATGTTCCCGAAACACTCCACACGCTCATAGGGAACGCCAAAGGTGCCACAGTTTGCTTATATTTTTATCTTTTTCGTTTTTTATTTTTATTTAGTTTTGGCAATGCTCTAGTGACTTGTGATCTTTTTTAGGTCGTAAAATGGCTGTCAAAGTGGGCGCTGTTTCCGGTGCTCTTGCACTGTCCTGTTAAGGTGAACTGTGGCAACTTTGGTGTTCCATAGATCTGAGCACGAGGGTGTGGAGTGTTTGGAGCATGCGTGTAGTTGAGTTGAGCGTCCATAGTATTAGTATGAATGGTTTGGTTTGAACACCATAGTATTCTCTGTGCTTACATCCACTGCAAACCCTCATCCAAACCATCAACAAACATTGCTGTAAACAATGTATTTTGTGACGCCACCTAATAAACCATAGATGTTATAATTTTCTCATCCAGTATATTTTGTCATATCGCGGAGTCCTACTACCACCTGCCCCTTTGAGGGGTCAGCTAGGTTGTCACAAACCACTAAATAAATAAACACACACATATACATGCTCTTGACCCCCATAATGACTAGATGTAAATATAACAGCTACGCTGAACCCTAACCTCAGTAACCAAAAGCAAATCTCAAACAAAACATGAACATTTTCCATAAATCATTTTTGCTTATGGGAACCGGTTCTCACTTACTACTAACATGTCCCCATAAAGCATACCGGTTCTCACAAACCCTAAATATATGAACACACACACACACACATACATACACACACACACACTTCTCCACACCCTGCTACATGTTGTGCCTCACAACCCACACCCAAACGCACACCCTTCTGATTCAGACAAGACTATTTAAATTCCAGAAGTAAGTACACCACACATCGCACTTTAGTATCGTACAGCACACACATACACACACAAACACACACTCAGCATTACAGAGTTCCTAACGACACCATCATGACATCACCCACACATCACTTGGAAAGCTTGCAGTTAAAGTTTACCGATAAACACCTCTAAGTGCTCCTTCAGTTAGTGTTTTAACTGTTTTAACATTTACGCGAAAGTGAGTGATTATTTGTCATTGCGAACACACCACAGCACAGCACAGCACACACAACCAAATGTGACCTCTGCATTTAACCCATCCGTGAAGGAGCAGTGGGCAGCTAACCAGCGCGCGGGGAGCAGTGCTTGGGGACGGTACCTTGCTCATCAGTACCTCAGTGGTAACTTCACCAGCCCTGGATTCGAACCTGCAACCTTCTGATCACGGGGCGAACACCCTACCGTTACGCCACCAACTGCCCCATTGGATTTATTCTCAAATTTGCTCGTTTTCTTACACATTATTTGTTCAAATGTGGATAAATATCAGACTCAAATGAGCGAATTCTGACCCACTTCATATTCTCAAATCTGATTATTTTTTGTTAGGCTGTTCACATATTTGTTCAAATGAAATTAAGAGATTATTTGTCATTGTGAACACACCACAGTACAGCACACAGTGCAGCACAAGCAAAAGTGACCTCTGCATTTGACCCATCTGTGAAAGAGGAGTCATGGGCTGACATGGGCAGCTGTGCTTGGGGAAGGTACCTTACTCATGAGTACTTCAGTGGTACCTTTACAGGTCCGGGATCGAACCAGCAACCTTCCGATCATGGGGCTAACTCCCAAATCGTTACATTACCAACTGTCCCCCCCTTCGTAAAAGAGCAATGAGGTTCACACAACACACACACACAGAACATCAGGCGATCCCAACAGGAACAATAGCAGGATGTTAATTGTTTTGATCAGAGCTCTAATGTTACGGTTTGATTTTTAACATAGAAGCTGGATTTACCCTGACTAGCGCTGAAACGCTCGAGAAAGATCCTTCTTAAAACATTCAGAACTCAGGGTGTAAATCCCAAGTTTCGTCACGATACAATATTGCAACGATTCAGTTCAGTGTGTGGTGATGTCATAAAGGGCTGACCGATTACTGCCCGGACCGGTTATCGTGGGCCGATATTAGGCATTTTGCCGATTATTGGTATCGGTGTTTAATTTTGACCATCACCGATATTAAGTAACTACGAGGTGCGCTACTGTGGCTCCACTGCCGTCTCTTCTCTCTGTGCCGTTTGCTCTCGACTCGTCACTTCATTTAATGTCAACAACAGTCTCTGATTGGCTATATGTAACACGAGTAGTAGCCAATCAGACCCTCCAGGATATAAAATATTGCAATGAAATTGGTGTTTTTAGGCGTTTCGTTGCGGGAGCGAGTCAAAGTTGTGGAAAAATGTGCGATTTACAATGATTCTTTAACAATTAATTAAAATGAAGGGAACAAAATCACTATTATTTTTATTAACCATTAATTCATTTAGTTATTCATTTAGTGTTCAATCTGAGGCGCTTTCATCAAGTTTCTTGCATCTTTTAAATGTAAAAAGGAAGTGAGTTCGCTGACGTATGGCTCAACGTTTTGTGGGAAACGAAAATGATTGGTCAAGGTTGTGGTAATTGGTCACAATTGTAAAATTGCAGGGATTGGCTGAATTTGCATTAATAGTTAAGATCACAACATTGCGAAATCCCAAAGGGTCTGGCCAATCAACTCTGACGCCTTGTTGTCACTCACCCATGTGCGTAGGAGAAGGAGAAAAGGAGAGAGGAGAGTTTCAGCTGAGATTCTTTATTTTTTGCGTATTAGTTCCAAATATCGGTTATCAGCCCCATTAATGAGGAAAAATATCGGAATAATCAGTCAACCTCTACCGTAAAGTTTGCTATGATACAATATGATATGCTTTTTTTTAGTCTTCTGTATGTAACGGTCAACAGAGAACATGGAACATGAGGGCAAATTTCCCACTAGCATCCAACAAAAAATCTGAATGGAATGTGAGCGCGCATTTTCCATTTTCTACAATTTTCATTTGAGGACAAAAAGGGAAATTGGGAAAAACGTCTCGTTGCTCACTTTTTTCACTTCGGTTCTCGATTCGGTAACGATTACTTAAAGTTACAGGAACAGGACGGCAATCCCAAGTCGGTCGGCGGAGTCGGAGCGAGGAAGAAACGGAGGATGACAGAGGAGCACGCTGTGCATTTAACGAGCCACACATTCCCACACAACAACACACTACTGACTACTTAATAACACACACCGATAATGGACCACGGCGACTGACGCGGGTGTGTCTCAGCCGTCAGGCGGAAAACAAGACACACAAACAAGCATTCAGTAGTGCTGAAAAGTCAAGTCTGAACACTCTGTTAAAGAATGAGGAGAGAGAAATGGAGGGAGGCAGAGAGAGGGAGAGAGAGAGAGATTATAGCTGCATGAAAATAATAGCTTTATAACTAGGGATTGCACCAATCCGATACGTGGATGGGATATCGGTTCGATAACAATTCAACTAGCTGGATTGGGTATCGGTGGCATTGGGCCGATCTGATATGACAATGAGCAGAACAAGCAACGCAACACACTACAACCCCAAAAACAAATCACACCATTACACTGTTTAATTTCCTTAACAACACCAGCTCTCACTCACAATCTCTGTGTTCCTGATGGTTTTAGCGCCGCAGGATTAGGGACAGTCACAAAATTACACAACTGTGTTTAAAGGAATCATTTTTGACATAAATAATTTAGTACATACATATGGGTGTGTAATTATTATAAGTATTATTGTAAGTATTATTATAACAGTATCTAAGTCAAATATTTCCTTAAGCATAACAGAATAATCTCAGTCTCCTCCTCACAGAAAAATACACATGAAAAACTAGTATCAGATCGGTACTTGGGCTCGGCCCATACCCAAAGTTGAAGTATCAGCATTAGTATCGGAACTGAAAAAGTTGGATCGGTGCACTCTTAATTGTGAAACTCTGTTGTAAAATAGCACTGTACACAACATAACACACGTGATCTGAATCAGACAGAGAAGTCAGATCTTCATGTCTGTAGTTACACTGAAAACAAATTTGCATTTCCTCTCTCTTCCTTCTAGTGCAGTCAAAACACAGAAAGCGTCCTCATTTGCAACTCTATTGTGTGACGAGACACTCACGAAACGGTAAACACAAGATTGGTTTGACAGGATTTTAACACTATTTTGAAGAAAACTTGAATGATGAAACATGACTGGAATATGGCCTTTCATTTGACTGAAAGAGTGTGCTCTTTACGCTCTTCCCATCCGGCAGACGCTATCGCAGCATCAGGACTCGATCCACCAGACTGCGTGATAGCTTTCTCCCACAAGCCACCAGACTTTTGAACACACTTCCTGCCCTCACACTCCCCACCCCACACCCAAAATCTTCAAATAATCCACAACTCGTCTTCTTGTCACATTTTACTATCACGAATTCTCGTGACACTATTCATCTCATAGTTCAGGGAGTGTTTCCAACAGGAATAAAACAAGTTAACTTCGGCGTACAGGAGTAACTCAGCCGAGACTAAGTGCCGCCAGAGCTTTCACCCTGAAACATCACTGCCCTTTAAAATTCTACTGACACTGGAGAGTGCTCTCTCATTCTCTTGTCCTAAAAAGCAATTAATATATTCATTACTGTTCAAGGAGGCCGGAAAACTGATGAAATGAAAAACTGAGTGAAAATGTAGAATAACAAATCCAAAATACCTTGTAGGATGTTTAATTCTGAAAACATTTCATAATGTACTTAAAATTAAAAATTAGTCTATTACTTTATAATACAACAATTACTCGGTGTCGCCCGATTACAGATGTTTACCATATTCATGCTCATTGTTTATGGTATTTTTTAATTTGCTGATAAAATGTATTGTTACATTTTAGGTTTATGCCTGTACTTTGGTTTCTCAGTGCGTGCATTTTGGGGCGGCTGCCCTTACAGAAACTATTCCAGCGTGCAACCGGTTAGCGGCAAAACACGTCCGACCCAGTATATCTTACGTAAGAGAGGTCAGTCGGGGCAATACTTTGGGGTAATTACACAACCAGGCTTCAATCTGCTGCTCAACAGCAGATCAATTCAGCTAATGGCAGGACAGGCAGCATCGAGCGCTCAGCAAACACAGGAAGTTCAGCTTGCGACAGACAGTGTAGGATAATGACAGTCTGGGGTCAACCCATTCATGTTTTTCAGGGTCGATACCGATACGGATGATTCCCAATCAAGGAAACCGATACCAGATATTTTGGGGACATCTTTATATTTATAAAGATAAGAATAAAAAAATCCCCAAAAAGCTAGAGGCCCAAATCATCAGGAAATGTTTTCGAAAAATAAACAAAATTAAATCATCTTTAAAAGTAGGGATGCACCGATTGCAATTTTCTTGGCCGATTGCGATTACCGATTTTTTTGTAAGTGTGATCGGCCGATACCGATTTTTTTTCCCAGATAACAGAAAATAAGAGCTGCTGCGAGTAGTCGACGACATCGACACAAAAAAATGGGTTTCAATTACTAGTTACTTTTATAATAGTGACATATAATAGTGGCAGCTCTACAGCAAATACAAACAAAAATCTAATTTTCTTTAATATAATGCTTTATTTTCATAACAAATTTTCTTTACAAATTTAAATAAATAAAATGTAACTCGTAAAATGTCAAATGTAACAACTCAACGTCCGAAAATAACGCCTACTTGGCATTGTGTATTTTGGGCAGAGGTGATTTATCAGATTTCTGAAGCCTGTATCCTCAACTATGGAAAACGGCTGATCATCCAGTGATCATCTTGTGATTGACTTGTGCATCTGTGTTTATGTTGAATTGGGGACAGACAAGTGGAAAAAACCCGTCCCCTTTCAAACCGCGCGCGCAGAAATCTCACTCGAGCAAAAAAGCTGCTCGTCGGTAATCTACTTCGCGCACGAGAACATTTAACACAGCGAGAGGAAAAAACACATTTGCGAGAGAACAAAATACAGTTTGCGCGCAATATTATCACAACCGCGCACTCGATTCTTAATTTTGTGCTCTCGAGTTTCACATTTGCGCACGACTTTGAAATTTACGCCCACGATTTTTTTGCGGCAAGCCATTTTGCACGCTCTAATTTTGCCATTGATGTGACGCCATACTCACGCACCCAAAATTCATTTCGTCGCCGCACGATGTCACCCCATTCAAAATGAATGAGAAACGCCTCCGTTGAGCGTACATGTGAACGCTGCCTGAATGCGCGCGTGGCTGTGCTGCAAGTAATGCGCATGCGCAAGATCGGTTTGAAATCGGCAATACGTGTGAGTGATCGGCCAATCACCGATCAGGCCGATCAGGCCAAAAATCTGTCGATTCCGATCGCTGGCTGATCGGTCGGTAATTCCAGTACTGAAACTGAATTGCATTTAACGGACCACCTGCAGCCCACCGCTTAAAAACCTCAAAATGGCAGACTATGGTCTCCTACTACATTGATGCAGAATTGTCCAACACCTCAAAGTGTGTCCTAAATACTGGGGATTAAAACAGACTTTGTGATATCAGCAGACATGAAATAATTGTCCACTGAATTGTATTGTAATGAAACTTGTACATATTCACTTATTTTTTGCAATATCAGTTTGAATAACTATATATATAATTGAATGATAACCATACAATTGCTAAATATTGACCAGCCGCTAACAGTCAGCTTTTTTAACTCTGACATCAAAACCAAACACACACTTACAAGCTCATGCAGCACACACACACAGACACAGAGAGAGAGAGAGAGAGAGAGAGAGAGAGAGAGAGAGACAGATGGAGAGAGGGAGAAAGAGACAGATGGAGAGAGGGAGAAAGAGACAGATGGAGAGAGCAGGATGGAAAGAGAGAAATGGAGAAAGAGAAAGAGTGAGGTGGAGATGGAGAGAAATGGAGAGAGAGAGATGGAGGGAGGAAGGAACAATAAGAAAAAGACAGAAAAGGGTTTAGGAAGAGAGAAACAAAGCAAGACAGTGAGAAACAGAGAAAGAGAAAGAAAGGAACAGAAAAAGGACAGCAAGACAGAGAAAGCGAGATATACACAGATTGAGAGAAAATAATGAGACAGAGTAAATAGATAGATAGA
>JAVGVS010002815.1:0-10637 GCA_032718565.1 Distichodus sexfasciatus
AAATTTGTCAGGGAAGACATGTATCTTCGTAAGAGATGGCGTAAGGTGCAATATTTAGTCAATGAATTCTGGTCTCGTTGGAAGAAGGAGTACCTCCTAACTCTTCAACAGAGACAAAAATGGCATAAGACTCAGAGAAATGCAAAGATAAATGACATAGTGATTGTTCAAGATGACACTGCTCTACGCAGTCAGTGGAAATTGGCCAAGGTTGTTGAGGTGTATCCTAGTGAAGATGGATGTGTTAGGAAGGTGAAATTACTGATCAGTGAGTCAACATTGAATGAGCAAGGAAGGAGGCTTGCTAAACCAGTCTACCTAGAGAGACCCATTCACAAGACAGTTACTCTACTTGAGGCTGATTGAGGTAATAAGTCCTTCTTTCAATTGAATTTTGTACGATTGAAGTTAACTATTTGATCACAGATTCCTTAGTGATCATTTAAAGAAGTGATTGGTGGGAGTGTAACTGCCATCAGAGACAGTTAAATAATTTGTTCTATTATTAATCACATCAGACTCATATTTTTTGTGTTTACTTATCGGGGTTGAATTTACATACAGATAGGAACCAATGTGGGTTTGATAGTTCGCCACCAGGAGGCATTTCAGCGTGACTTCTCTTTAGATTTTCCTCGCACCTGAAGTGGCATCACACACCGCAAAGTTTAAGCTGTACCTTCGGCTGAAGTTATTAAGTTCCAGCTTCAGAGATTAACTCTCACTTAACTCCCTTCTGTTTAATGCGGCCAATGAGGTATGTTTAAGTTTCCATGTTTAGTTTTCGTTATTTTAACAGCTTACGTTTATTGGTAATAATTAGCAATGCTAATGGGATAGTAGCCGTCATTGGGATTGTTACCTTTATGTTCTCTGTATAATAATATTATTGCTCATGTGTATATGGAAATTATTATTCTCCGTGAGAATGTGCAAACTGTTTCTTTTCTTTTATGTTTATTGTATTCAGTTCTCACGGCATGATTAACAGCATAACTACACCTGAAGGCTGTTAATAAATTGTCTGTAAATACAAGAACGTCTTGTGACCGTGATTTGAAGACGGAGGGAGCGACAGTGAGAACTCACCGCTGCTCGACACGAGGCGAATAACGACGACGACTCGCGCGAGCCATCTTGCAATTTCAAGCTTCAAGTTTCAAGACTTCACTGTGATGCCGAACAGCTAAGACTCATCAGTCACCTTTAGAAGCAAGTTAAGGACAGAATTTGAGCACACTACGTGGACAACGACGAGGAGAAGTAACATTAACGCAATTAAGTTAAGAAAGGCGTTTCACTGTTATCAAAGGACATTTAAGGCAATAGACTTCCCCTTCATTCGCTTTAAGTTTATAGTGTTAGTTATATGTATAGTGTATATGTTGAACATGGCACTGTCTTGAAATGCATGACATTTAAGGTAACAGTTATAGCAAACGATTGCCATTACTATTAAGTAATCCCGTTGTGAAAGGGTATTGCATGTATTGCACCTTTTGGTTGTCATTAATCACCTGTTAATCAAGTTGGATTTTAATTTTGAGTTTTTCTAACTGTGCTTAAGGCTCTTCATAGGTTCTAAAATGGCCAGATATAGAGCTGCTGATTTAGCTATAGATCAAAGGGATGATGCAGAGTTGCAGCAGCAGTCCACATTCCATGGTAATGGACTTGTAGAGATAAACCTACAAAATGAAAATAACATAAGGGAAGAGAGTCAAATAGCGGAACCCCTTTCATTAGCAGTTATTAAAAACCCACAAGAGTTACGCAGAAGTCAGAGAACTCGAAAACTTACTGAAAGAGGTCAGGGTCTCTTTGAAGAAAAATCTAGGAAACTTAAGCATCGCTTTGAAGTCACGTACAATAAATGGAAGGCACTTGCTAAGGATGCTAAGCGAACATTTGCAGGACCTCTTTCTAGTGAGTCTCTACACGACCTTATAGACAAAATTGTCTGTGCTTCTACGGATATCAATCTGGTTTACGAGGAACTGCGACGTTATACTGTGGTTGATGATAGGACTCGCCACCGAGTTGATACTTGTGAAGAAGTCTCCAGAGTTCTCATAACCCATGCACGAGGTCGTCTTGAAGGGAAAGAAGATATTCTTGATTTCTCTAAAGGAAGGACACTTTGGACTGACAGTGGCTCTGTGGCTTCATATGCATCCAGTTTAAGCTCCCACTGTTCAAGGCCTTCAAGTAGTTCGAGTTTAAAATCAAGGTCTTCCATCAAGTCTTCTGCTAAGAAACAAGAAGCTGCAGCAGAGTTGGCGGCATCAAAGGCAGCCTTGGAAGTCCTGCAAGAGCAAGAACGTCAGGAACAAGAGCTAAAAAAATGGAAGCTGAGGAAAGGCAAAGGTTGGCACAACAAGAAGCGGAAAATGCAGTTAGAAAGAATATACTAGAAGAAAAACGCAGACATTTGGAGCAGTTAGAGATAGTTAAGAAGCTCAATGCTGCAAAGGCACGACTACAAGCTTATGAGCAAGATGTAAGCTCTGATGAAGAGGTGGCAGAGTTGCTCCATGACTGTGACTCGTTGTGTGAAGAATATGTATCTAAACCAAGAGGTCCTCCAGGCCAGCAGGTGACACCTCCTATATATGCCACACACAATCAATCAGCTATGCCTAAGCATCATGATGTAGGTGCACCACAAGCCGCAAATCAGCAAGCTAACACCAATGTTCATCATGAAGACAGTGTCGCAGCGCTAGCGAAAGCAATAGCAGAATCTATTAGTGTAAGTCGTCTCCCGGTACCTGAACCGGTCGTATTCACTGGAGACCCATTAAAGTATAATGACTGGAAAATGTCTTTCCAAACTTTAATAGATGCCAAGAACGTTCATGTAAGTGAGAAACTGTACTACTTACGCAGATATGTCGGAGGATCAGCAAAGAAGGCTGTTGAGAGCTATTTCCTATTGGGCACAGAGACAGCTTATCATGCAGCATGGAACATCCTAGATGAAAGGTATGGAAGTTCCTTTGTCATTGCAAACGCGTTTAGAGAAAGGCTTAACTCCTGGCCAAAGATCGGACCCAAAGACAGCTTTGAACTTAGAGAATTCACAGATTTTCTACGAGGCTGTGAAGTAGCAATGTGTCAGATTAAAGGTCTGGAAGTCCTTAACGACTGCAACGAAAACCGAAGAATCCTGTCTAAGTTTCCTGATTGGTTAACAGCCAGATGGAACAGGAAAGTCACAGAGATAGTAGATGAAACTAAGACATTCCCAAGCTTCAGCCAATTTGTGGAGTTTATTACAAAGGAAGCCAAGATAGCTTGTAATCCAGTAACATCTCTTCAGTCTCTCAAGTCAAATGAAGGAGAGAAGATTAAGACACAAAGGACTCGAAGTACTGGAGCAAAGGTGCTGGCAAGCAGCTCTGAAGTGAAGTTTGACACTGCAAGGTGTGTGTTCTGTGACAAGACAAGCCATGACCAAGCATTCACACATGTCGCAAGTTCATGGAACAGAACATAGCAGAACGAATTAAGTTTGTACAGACAAAGAAATTGTGTTTTGGATGTTTGAAACCAGGACATCATTCTAAAGGCTGTAGAAACAGGAATGTTTGTGACGCATGTAAACGAAAACACCCAACGTGTTTGCATGAAGACCGTTCTAAGGAGAATGGAAAGGAAACCAAAGAAACCTTACGTGACCTAAATTCGAAGGAGAAGAAAGGGTCAAAGGAAGTTACAGATACTAAACCATCCAAGGAAACGTCAAGTGAGGCAACGTCCAACAGAGTGGTACAAGACATGAACAATACTTACACGTCTACAATTGTTCCTGTATGGTTGTCCACAACAAGTAATCCAGACCACGAAGTTCTTCTATATGCACTTCTGGACACTCAAAGCGATACAACTTTCATTTTGGAAGAAAAGGCAAACTTCCTAGATGCAAAAGGGGAACTCGTACATTTAAAGCTCTCCACACTAACATCTAAGAATACT
The DNA here is from genome assembly GCA_032718565.1 of Distichodus sexfasciatus. Taxonomy (NCBI): domain Eukaryota; kingdom Metazoa; phylum Chordata; class Actinopteri; order Characiformes; family Distichodontidae; genus Distichodus; species Distichodus sexfasciatus. Next base: position 3,979 of record JAVGVS010002815.1, read on the forward strand.
GTTATTCCAAGTCGGAAGCTAACTGGACTGCAAGTCAGAGGGTTTTATTCATCAAAGAGAATTCCTCTCCCAGTAACCTATTCAAGGGAATTCATTCCTGCAAATAGAAGTCACATACCCACATCAGAGACAGCAAGAGCGTGGCCACATCTTGAACATCTCGCCGAAGAGATTGCACCCTTAATCGATTGCGACATAGGTCTGCTTATAGGTTACAATTGTCCACAAGCTATGTTACCCAGAAACATAGTGTCTGGTGAAGACAATCAGCCATTTGCCCAAATGACAGACCTTGGGTGGAGCATAATTGGCTGTGGCAATTCCTATGCCGACTGTGATACTCTTGGCATTAGTCACAGGATTATAGTTAGACAAGTGACACCGTGCCTTCCGTCAACCCCAGCAAAGCTAGCAAGTCAAGTGCAGTACATTTGCCGAGCGCAAGTCAAGGAACTGGTCACTCCAGCAGAAGTGCTGAAGGTATTCGAGTCAGACTTTAATGAAAGAACCTTAGAAGAAATACACCTATCTCAAGAGGATTTTCGATTCATATCGATAATGGAAGAAGGCATCAAACATAAGCCAGATGGTCATTACGAAATGCCTTTGCCATTTAAGGGGGATAGGCCAAACCTTCCAGACAACAGGAGATGTGCAGTACATCGGCTTAAATGTTTGGAAAGGAAAATGAAGAAGGACAAGAAATACTGTGACGATTACATATCCTTCATGACTGACACAATAGCTCGTGGAGAAGCTGAGAAGGTTCCAGAAGAAGAACTTGACAATAACCCTGTGTGGTACATTCCCCATCATGGCGTGTATCATTTACAGAAGCCTAACAAGATACGCGTCGTGTTTGATTGTTCGGCAAAGTTTCAAGAGGTTTCTTTGAACGATCACTTGCTGACTGGTCCCGAACTGACAAACACATTGTTAGGAGTGCTCTGTCGCTTTCGCAGAGGTCCTGTGGCCTTCATGTGCGACATAGAGCGCATGTTTCATCAGTTTTATGTCAAGGCAGAGGATCAAGATTACCTGAGGTTCCTTTGGTGGGACAATGGAGATCTTAAATCAGAACCATCAGTGTATAGAATGAGAGTGCATTTATTCGGGGCAGCATCTTCTCCTGGCTGTGCGAATTATGGCCTCAAGCACATCGCTGCACAAGGACGAGATCGCTTTAGCGAGGCGACAATTCACTTCATAGATAAAAATTTATATGTTGATGATGGCTTAGTGAGCGTTTCAACCGAGGATGAAGCAATTCAGCTGGTTAGAGAGGCAAGAAAGCTTTGTAGCACTGGCAAACTAAGACTGCACAAGTTCGTCTCAAACAGTCTAAAGGTAATTGAATCTATTCCCAATGAAGAGCGTGCGGAAGGGGCTAAACATCAAGACTTGGCCTTAGATGGGCTGCACATGGAGAGAGCTTTGGGTGTTCAATGGTGTATCGAATCTGACGAGTTCCAATTCAGAGTAATTCTGAGCGAACGCCCACTTTCTAGAAGAGGAGTTTTGTCAACCGTAGCCTCCATCTACGACCCACTGGGATTTGTGGCCCCTTTTATCCTCATTGGGAAGCAAATACTTCAGCAGTTGTGCCGAGGCAAGATTGAATGGGACGAACCAATTCCTGAACATCTTCAGTCGCAGTGGGAGTCTTGGCTCTTAGACCTACAGGACTTGGCTAGTGTAAGGGTTCGACGATGTTATCTCCCAGAAACCTTCAAGGATGTACAGAGGTACGAGCTCCATCATTTCTCTGATGCGAGTGTTGAGGGTTACGGAGCATGTACGTACCTTAGAGCAATCAGTAAAGAAGGGCAAATCCACTGCTCGTTAGTCATAGGCAAGGCCAGAGTAGCTGCAACAAAGGTCACGACTATCCCAAGGCTTGAACTAACAGCAGCTGTTGTCGCAGTTCGCGTGAGCGACATGATTAGGAAGGAGTTGGAGGTTGATCTACAGGAATTCTTCTGGACAGATTCAAGGATTGTTCTTGGGTATGTTAAAAATGATGCCAGAAGATTTCATGTATTCGTTGCCAATCGGATACAGCGTATTAGGCAGAGTACGCATCCTCACCAGTGGAGGTATGTGCCCTCTGAAGAAAATCCTGCAGATCATGCATCTAGAGGGCTAAAGGCGAACCAGCTAATTACATCTAACTGGTTTAGTGGTCCAGACTTTCTCTGGCAGGACAACACTTTGGACAGAGAAGTGCAGGTGGAAGAAGTTTCTGTTGATGACCCAGAACTTCGTAAGACTGTAGCACTTAAGACTGTGGTAAATGAAGATTCACTGCTCAGTCGTTTCGTAAGGTTCTCCTGCTGGTCAAGATTGGTTAAAGCCATTGCAAGACTTAAGCGCTGGGTCAGAGAATTCAAGGGCTTGACATCAAGGAACAGTGAAGCCACAAGTCTGGAAGAGAGAAGGGATGCGGAGCTCACCATCATACGTGTCGTTCAAAGGGAAGCCTTCTCTGAAGAAATTCAGAGGCTTGAAAGTAAGGAAGAGGTTAAACCAAGGGATAAAACCTGCAACCTGCACAAATTGAATCCTTTTTTGGACAAACAAGGTATTCTTAGGGTGGGAGGACGCTTAGAACGTGCTGCTTTACACCCCCATGTTAAGCATCCAGCGATCCTGCCAAACCATCATCACATATCATTGTTATTGGTTAAGCACTATCATGAGCAAGTTCAACACCAAGGACGAGGTATGACCACAAATGAGATTCGGTCAAATGGCATCTGGATACTTGGATGTAGTCGTGCAGTGTCTTCTTACATCTACAAGTGTGTCAAATGTAGGAAATTAAGAAGGTGCACAGAAGAACAAAGAATGGCAGACTTACCCCGCGAACGCATGGAAACAACTCCTCCCTTCACATACTGTGGAATGGACTGTTTTGGTCCACTTTATGTCAAGGAAGGAAGAAAGGAGTTGAAGCGCTATGGCCTGTTATTCACATGTCTCTGTTCTCGTGCTGTGCACATTGAGCTGCTGGATGACATGACGACCGATTCATTTATCAATGCACTTCGTGCTGTTATAGCTATAAGAGGAAATATTCGCCAACTTCGTTCCGACCAGGGCACTAACTTTGTGGGTGCAAAACGTGAATTGTTGGAATCTATTAAGGAAATGAATCAAGAAGGCCTAAAACAACTAGGCTGTGAGTTTGTCTTGAACTTCCCATCAGCCAGTCATATGGGTGGAGTTTGGGAACGGCAGATAAGGACGATAAGGAGTGTCTTGACATCCATCCTGGATCAGTCATCCAGAAGACTTGATACTGCATCCTTGCGAACATACCTCTATGAAGTGATGGCAATCATAAATAGCAGACCTTTAACTGTAGACCTGCTGAATGATGCGACTGGGCCACAGCCACTTTCGCCCAATCACATTTTGACAATGAAGTCTTCCATAATCTTAAAATTTGTCAGGGAAGACATGTATCTTCGTAAGAGATGGCGTAAGGTGCAATATTTAGTCAATGAATTCTGGTCTCGTTGGAAGAAGGAGTACCTCCTAACTCTTCAACAGAGACAAAAATGGCATAAGACTCAGAGAAATGCAAAGATAAATGACATAGTGATTGTTCAAGATGACACTGCTCTACGCAGTCAGTGGAAATTGGCCAAGGTTGTTGAGGTGTATCCTAGTGAAGATGGATGTGTTAGGAAGGTGAAATTACTGATCAGTGAGTCAACATTGAATGAGCAAGGAAGGAGGCTTGCTAAACCAGTCTACCTAGAGAGACCCATTCACAAGACAGTTACTCTACTTGAGGCTGATTGAGGTAATAAGTCCTTCTTTCAATTGAATTTTGTACGATTGAAGTTAACTATTTGATCACAGATTCCTTAGTGATCATTTAAAGAAGTGATTGGTGGGAGTGTAACTGCCATCAGAGACAGTTAAATAATTTGTTCTATTATTAATCACATCAGACTCATATTTTTTGTGTTTACTTATCGGGGTTGAATTTACATACAGATAGGAACCAATGTGGGTTTGATAGTTCGCCACCAGGAGGCATTTCAGCGTGACTTCTCTTTAGATTTTCCTCGCACCTGAAGTGGCATCACACACCGCAAAGTTTAAGCTGTACCTTCGGCTGAAGTTATTAAGTTCCAGCTTCAGAGATTAACTCTCACTTAACTCCCTTCTGTTTAATGCGGCCAATGAGGTATGTTTAAGTTTCCATGTTTAGTTTTCGTTATTTTAACAGCTTACGTTTATTGGTAATAATTAGCAATGCTAATGGGATAGTAGCCGTCATTGGGATTGTTACCTTTATGTTCTCTGTATAATAATATTATTGCTCATGTGTATATGGAAATTATTATTCTCCGTGAGAATGTGCAAACTGTTTCTTTTCTTTTATGTTTATTGTATTCAGTTCTCACGGCATGATTAACAGCATAACTACACCTGAAGGCTGTTAATAAATTGTCTGTAAATACAAGAACGTCTTGTGACCGTGATTTGAAGACGGAGGGAGCGACAGTGAGAACTCACCGCTGCTCGACACGAGGCGAATAACGACGACGACTCGCGCGAGCCATCTTGCAATTTCAAGCTTCAAGTTTCAAGACTTCACTGTGATGCCGAACAGCTAAGACTCATCAGTCACCTTTAGAAGCAAGTTAAGGACAGAATTTGAGCACACTACGTGGACAACGACGAGGAGAAGTAACATTAACGCAATTAAGTTAAGAAAGGCGTTTCACTGTTATCAAAGGACATTTAAGGCAATAGACTTCCCCTTCATTCGCTTTAAGTTTATAGTGTTAGTTATATGTATAGTGTATATGTTGAACATGGCACTGTCTTGAAATGCATGACATTTAAGGTAACAGTTATAGCAAACGATTGCCATTACTATTAAGTAATCCCGTTGTGAAAGGGTATTGCATGTATTGCACCTTTTGGTTGTCATTAATCACCTGTTAATCAAGTTGGATTTTAATTTTGAGTTTTTCTAACTGTGCTTAAGGCTCTTCATAGGTTCTAAAATGGCCAGATATAGAGCTGCTGATTTAGCTATAGATCAAAGGGATGATGCAGAGTTGCAGCAGCAGTCCACATTCCATGGTAATGGACTTGTAGAGATAAACCTACAAAATGAAAATAACATAAGGGAAGAGAGTCAAATAGCGGAACCCCTTTCATTAGCAGTTATTAAAAACCCACAAGAGTTACGCAGAAGTCAGAGAACTCGAAAACTTACTGAAAGAGGTCAGGGTCTCTTTGAAGAAAAATCTAGGAAACTTAAGCATCGCTTTGAAGTCACGTACAATAAATGGAAGGCACTTGCTAAGGATGCTAAGCGAACATTTGCAGGACCTCTTTCTAGTGAGTCTCTACACGACCTTATAGACAAAATTGTCTGTGCTTCTACGGATATCAATCTGGTTTACGAGGAACTGCGACGTTATACTGTGGTTGATGATAGGACTCGCCACCGAGTTGATACTTGTGAAGAAGTCTCCAGAGTTCTCATAACCCATGCACGAGGTCGTCTTGAAGGGAAAGAAGATATTCTTGATTTCTCTAAAGGAAGGACACTTTGGACTGACAGTGGCTCTGTGGCTTCATATGCATCCAGTTTAAGCTCCCACTGTTCAAGGCCTTCAAGTAGTTCGAGTTTAAAATCAAGGTCTTCCATCAAGTCTTCTGCTAAGAAACAAGAAGCTGCAGCAGAGTTGGCGGCATCAAAGGCAGCCTTGGAAGTCCTGCAAGAGCAAGAACGTCAGGAACAAGAGCTAAAAAAATGGAAGCTGAGGAAAGGCAAAGGTTGGCACAACAAGAAGCGGAAAATGCAGTTAGAAAGAATATACTAGAAGAAAAACGCAGACATTTGGAGCAGTTAGAGATAGTTAAGAAGCTCAATGCTGCAAAGGCACGACTACAAGCTTATGAGCAAGATGTAAGCTCTGATGAAGAGGTGGCAGAGTTGCTCCATGACTGTGACTCGTTGTGTGAAGAATATGTATCTAAACCAAGAGGTCCTCCAGGCCAGCAGGTGACACCTCCTATATATGCCACACACAATCAATCAGCTATGCCTAAGCATCATGATGTAGGTGCACCACAAGCCGCAAATCAGCAAGCTAACACCAATGTTCATCATGAAGACAGTGTCGCAGCGCTAGCGAAAGCAATAGCAGAATCTATTAGTGTAAGTCGTCTCCCGGTACCTGAACCGGTCGTATTCACTGGAGACCCATTAAAGTATAATGACTGGAAAATGTCTTTCCAAACTTTAATAGATGCCAAGAACGTTCATGTAAGTGAGAAACTGTACTACTTACGCAGATATGTCGGAGGATCAGCAAAGAAGGCTGTTGAGAGCTATTTCCTATTGGGCACAGAGACAGCTTATCATGCAGCATGGAACATCCTAGATGAAAGGTATGGAAGTTCCTTTGTCATTGCAAACGCGTTTAGAGAAAGGCTTAACTCCTGGCCAAAGATCGGACCCAAAGACAGCTTTGAACTTAGAGAATTCACAGATTTTCTACGAGGCTGTGAAGTAGCAATGTGTCAGATTAAAGGTCTGGAAGTCCTTAACGACTGCAACGAAAACCGAAGAATCCTGTCTAAGTTTCCTGATTGGTTAACAGCCAGATGGAACAGGAAAG
>JAVGVS010002816.1:0-10634 GCA_032718565.1 Distichodus sexfasciatus
CACACACACACACCTCACACACACACACACACACACCTCACACACACCTCACACTCACACACACACACTCCCCAACCAAAACAAGCTCCCTCCCCCCGACGCCACGCACCCTCCTCACTAGCCCCAGCAGATGCAGTTCTCGCGGCTGTTTTCCTGGCTAATGATGGAGAATAATTTAGTCGAAACATCACAGCTTTTTATTATCATTAATAATCCTGCATGTTGGGATTTCATCTGGGAAGACTTTCCAAAAACATCTCTCCCGGACCAGCCTTCCCAAGTCAAATCCCACTCGTAGGGAGCCGCGGCGCGGAAGACCAGAGTAAAGCAAACAAACGCGTGTGAGCGCGGCCTCGGCCCCCCGCTGCCAGCCACTTACACCAATTAACCGCAGTCGGGGAGCAAGATTAAAGCAGGGGCGCCGCAGGCCACGGAGAGCGGATTCAAAATTCATGAAGCGCGGAGGGAAAAGCGGGAACGCCGCTCCGGATCGGGACGAGGAGAGACGCAGAGCTCACACCTCATCGTGGTTGATGTGGAACTCCACTCGGCCGATCTGATCCGACTCATTAGCGGTCCGGCGGGACGCACACAACACCGTCTTACCCATAACCTCCTGCTGCAGGAGAACAGCCTCTTTCACACCGACTTGAGTTCTCTTAAGAAAGTTAACAGACACTGCACTAGTTTCTAATACAACCACAGCACAAACCTCATGAGAACATTGTTCTATATTTTATGTAAATATTTTATTCTTACGATAGATTTCTCAATTTTATCTTTTGATTTGATCTCAAGATGCTTCAGCTACACTTCACCACGTTGCACTGGTAGCATTACGTTTGTGATAAATCTCAAATCTTTACATTTAATAATTGTAAAATGTAAAAAATGAAGCCAACGTTTCGTCCAAACACACGTGCAATAAAACGTAAGAGTTGTTGTTACCTAAAAACAAATCCTAAATGAGAGAACATGGGTGAAGATCAGAATCTCGGTGAACACTGCGTTTAAACACCAATTTTCCTCTTAATCGCGCTTGATGAACGAGTTCATGTGGTGTTCATGTTGTCTGCTTAAATTACTTGTCTTTTCTTTCTTATAAGGATGACCTTTAATTAGAGTAATTTTGGTAACTGTAGAATTGAAGAAAAAACATGTTTATATTTTGCACAAACACAAATCGTAATAAAACTTGTGTGTTCTTCAGAGCTGCTAGATAACATTCTCCACAACTTCACTGAAACCTTATTTTCATCTGACATTACACTGATTAAATATATTTAGATTTTCTTATAATTTTTGGAGCAGATGTAGTAGCTAATTTTTCATTATTTTGTAGTGTAGCTAACTGCCATATTAAACCACGAGTAACTTCAGATCCTCCAGGATCTCACGACATTGTGATCACAACTATCAACCCAAATTCAGCCAATCCCCGCGAATTCATCACTACTGTGCAACTTTCCCACAATTTGTGTCCAATCATAGTCATTTTCCCCAAAACGTTGTCATACGTCAGCGAATGGTTAATAAAAATAATGGTTTCATTTTAATTCATTGTTAAAGAATCATTATAAAGAGAAACATCATCACTAATTTTTCCGCAACTTTGACTTGCTCCTGCAACTTTACTGCAACAAAACGTCTGAAAACACCACAACTTTCATTACAACTTTTTAGAAAAGCTGCTGCAAAATCAGACCTTTTCGAACGATCTCAAATTAGACCCGAGAGATCCTGGAGGAACTCAGCTATATTTAATCGTAGCTTGTAGTTTAAAAGCAGCTTCACCGTGCGGTACAACGCGCTGGAGTACTGACCTGCAGGTTCCTCGGGGCTGCTGGTGGTGGTCATCGGTACTGCAACTGGAATCTCTGTTTCCAAAAAGAACACATGACGGTGAGCAAAAAGACGACAAAACATCAGACGTAACAATTTGCTTGCTGTAGATTATTGCTAGCGTAATTGCTACAGCGTGTAGGGGCCCAACGCGGTTACTTGCGGGACACCTTACTTTTCTTAAACTGCAGAAGACTTGATTCTCCCCTCCCTTCATTTGTCATTTTATTCCCATCTGAAGCAAGTCGCATGTGGTAAAGCCATGCATCAGCGCAGCACCTTCTCCGCTGTGACTCTCCTGATTAAGACGCTACAACTTTTGAACAAAATGCTTATATTATCACAGGAACTCTCCAGAAATAACAACAGGACAAAACAAAAAGGAGCAGGACAGGAGAGGAAGGTGTAGGCGTAATAAAGAGAGTGAGCGGTGTGCTGGTGATGCTGGTGAACATGCACGAGCAAAAATAACCTCAGACAGGAAAGAATCAAGTCTTCTGACAAACAGACGCTCCTCGTGAAATGTTCTCATCTTCAGTCTGCGCTACGCTGAAGGTTAGCATTTCAGTAGTGTCTACGCAAAATGCAGGATATTTTAAAGGTAATATTTAGGTGCTTTTGCCAGTGAACAACACGTTCTAAGGAGCAGCATTTGCCCCAAACACACTTATTTTTGCAATTTACGACGCAAAACTAAATCCCGGTAGTGTTCATCACCAGTTGGCGACATTAGCTAAAGTGAAGCGTCTCAGCGGTGTTTACTGCCCTGATGGTCAAAAGGGAGCGGTGTTGAATGATGATGATTTTCAACTATTTTTGCATTGTGTTCAGAATTGAATTTGCAGCAAAGTAATGATTATAATTCCGCTGGTGTCGTTAATTAACTTTAATAATGATCATCAAACCGTCAATTTATGACCAAAGTCAATAATCTGTTTTTGTAAATAAATGTTTCAAAGATATACAATCTCATCATCAGCGATGCTTTGCTCCAAACAATTTGGGGTTCCGCAGGGTTTTGTTTTGTAGATTTGTCTGGTTGTTGTAACATTTAACTCTGAATGCAACAGAAATTCCGACAGCCCCACGGTGAAATCGACACAGCTCCGTTCTTGACTCGTTGTAGATTTTATCTTGGACATGGGTCTGAGTTTAAGCTTCACTTTGGCTTTGCTCCGGTTCGTTTTATGAATGTAGCGACTTTTTCCGCCTCTCACTTTCCCGATCCCAGCGCTCGGTCCTCGGTGGGTTCACTTAATTTGGACTGATACAACAAAAACAGATTACACTGCAGTTACGAGGGAAATGTAATATGTTGAGTGAAATTAGGAGGACGTGTGTGTTTCCCAGACTCACACCTCCAACACACACACATATCACGTTCCACTCCACTTTATAACTTTAATTCAGCGCCTCACGTTTCCTGCCAGGAATGTCTCCCGAAGGACGAGCTTTATTTTCCAAACACTGTCTCATTGACAAAAGCACCGGGTAAAAGGTTGTGAAATGGAAATGGAGTCAGGTTTTAAAAAAATGTAGGTTTTGCTGTGTGAATCTGTCTGAGCTGATGTGATCTAACACTTTATCTGTCTCTGGGCTGCTTTATTAACTCATGTCCCTGAAGAGCAGTGAGAAACTCTTACATCAGGCTTTCCTCACCGTCCTCCTCCTCCTCGCTGCTGCTGCTGCCTGCAGGCTGGAGTGCTGGAGTGAGACGGGGGTGAAACCGCACAACTCCACTAACACTCCTCCTTCCCACATTCAGTCAAGAATCCAAAACTGGAGAATGTGCAGCGGGTTTGTTCATTCCTGTCTTAATGATTTATCCGACACCAGTATCCGATTGATCAGGTGTTTGTGCTTTTATAGGCAGATCAGAAGCCACGAGGGTGTTCACTGGCGTCATGGTTGATGTAGAAACTGGAGGCGTCTGCCTTTCTAAAAGGTAAATGGTGAAACGTTGACATTTACTGCACAGATGTGAGTTATTAAACCTCCTTCGTCAGCGCAGTTTGACTGAATTTCTGCCATTTTGCGATGAATCCTCAGGTGGTGGCAGCGTCGTCTTCCCTGAGCTCAACGTTTATTCCTTCAAAACTACCAGGAATAAAGACAAAACTACAGCAAACTGACAAGATGACACTGCTACTGTGCTGCTACCACAGCGTAAAACATCAGTAGCTTCCACACCACACACATCAGAGAATTTTACCAAACCATTTGACTGTTTTTGATCATTTACATTTACAGCGTCTAGCAGATGTTCCTCTTCATTTCCCGATCACAGGTACGGTCTCCTGACAGCACTTTGGGGTTAATCAGAGCCTCCAGGATTTCACCATGTTGTGATCACAACTGTTAACCCAAATTCAGCCAGTGCCCGCGAATCCATGTACTTTTCACCAATTACCACAACTTTTCCTAAATTTTTGACCAGTCATTGTTGTGTCCCACAAAAAGAGTCATACGTCAGCGAACTCACTCCCTCGTTACGTTTAGAAGACACAGGAAACGTGATAAAAACATTTACCTTCAAAAATAACTAAATGATTAATGGTTAATTAAAAGTAAAAGTGCAATCATTATAAACGGGAAGAAAATCAGACATTTTCCCACAACTTTGACTTGCTCCTGCATCTTTACTGCAACAAAACACCTAAAAACACTTTCACCACAGTGTTTTAGAAAAGCTGCTGCAAAATCAGACATTTTAGAACGCAACAATCTCAATAAAGACCTGAAATCCTGGAGGAACTGGCTACGCGTCTCGCTCATGGACTTAATGATGGCAGTGCTGGAGGTGGGATCTAAACCTACAACCTCTTGCTCCAGAGACAAGTGTCCTAACCACTAGACCACCAGCACCCAACGTCCAGCTCCTAATTTCAGCAAATTAGGCAGCAACCTGGGGTTAAGGTTCATGCTCAGGGACCCAGTGGTGGAATAAGGAGCTGCGTTCCATAGTTTCCCTTGTGATCGTCATGATTTCTTCTTCTTTTGCTTCTCACGTTTTAACTCCTTCTGCAGTTTCGGTCGTTGTTCCGATGTTCAGCCGATTGAGGAGGCCAGTGCTATGGTGCGTCCAACTGCAGTCCAACTGCAACCCTTGTTCAATTTTCCAGTTTTGGATTCTCAGAGAAGAGTGAATGGTGCCGGGATTGTGCAGGGCAGCGAGCCTCGAGGACTGGGGAACTCTACATGCACAACTTTTGGTACCACTTTAGCTTGAGTAAAGCTTGCTTGTGTGTGGGTGTGTGTGTGTGTTCCTGGCATGTGTGTTTCTGGCTGCGTGTGCGGTGGAGCGGGTGACGGCTGAGTGAAGTGTCCACGTACTTATGCAGGGGGCAATGGGCGAGCGACTCTGCTGGTAGCCCTTAGCGCACCGGTTGCACGTGACACCGGTCACGCCGTCCTTACACGGACACTGGCCCGTGGTTTGGTTACACGTTTTGCCCGCGGCGCCCACGGGGTGGCAATCACACGCTGCGAGGAACAGGAGACAAGGGGTAAGAGAACACACACGTGGCCACAAACACACACAAAAACACACACATCCGCAGTAGACACAGAGAGGTGAGGTGTGAGGTGAAGTGAGGGCGAGGGATGGCGGCCGTGATGGTAGCGTTTGTGAAAGTGGTGTGTGTGTGTGTGTGTTACTGCAGCTTTGTCAGGATTGAGCCGGGTCAGGAGATGACAGCATGCAAACATGAGCAACGCTGCACTACATTTACAACACTTAGCAGACGCTCTTATCCAGAGCTACTGCCTCGTCTCAGGCGCAGTCTCCCTGCAGCAGCCTGGGGTCAGAGGTCATGCTCAGGGACATCATGATGGTAGTGCTGGAGGTAGGATTCGAACCCACAACCTGCAGTCTCTCTGGGGGTTGTGGGGGTGTCCAGTTGTGGTCTAGAAATCTTCCAGAAAACCGGACCTCCAGGACCACAACTGGACACCCCTGGGGTTAAAGGTCATGCTTAGGAACCCAGTGGTGGTAGTGTCAGAGGTAGGATTTGAACCCACAACCTCCTGGTCCAGAGGTGAGCATCCTACGCACTAGACCCTCACCACCATCACCACAAGAGAGGTGTTTCTAGTGGTGCCTTGATACGGAACATCACCATAAACTCGACATTCAATCATATAATAAAAATGCCGTCGGTTCAAGTCCCGAACTGGTGAAGGTACCACTGAGGTACTCATGAGCAAGGCTCCGTCCCCAAGCACTGCTGCCCGGGTGTCAGCTGCCCACTGCTCCTTCACGGATGGGTCAGATGCAGAGCTCACGTGTTGCTGAGGTGCAGCGTGTTGTGCTGTGTTCACAAATACTCACGTGCTTGTGACTGTTTACTGCATGTTCAACATTACGTGTGTTTTCTCCACTTGTGGTGCATCGAGCAATGTGTAAAAATGTTGCACATGTTGTCAATTTAACGAGTGCTTTCTGAAACGAGTGTAGCGTTCACAAATTTGCAGTGTGTTGCCGTTTGGGTTATAAAGTCGATTAACGTGCCTTGTGGCTTTCTACACACTCCCTAAAAAGACAAGACAAAGAGAAAGACAAAAAGATAAAGATTTGAGTTCTCGTGAGGTAGTAACAGGAGATAACCTCTCGTGAACATGGAACAATATCACAAAACAAATTCACATCCATATTTAAAGCTTGCGTCAGGTTATTAATAACGCTTAATAAGTCAAATCCACAAACGATCCCGAGTCGCGATGGTTCGGCGACGTATTGACCTTACGATGACGGCAGGTGAACGCAGCAGCGCATGCAGTACGATGTGTTGGGAGGCTGCTGGGACGTACACACCTCCCCCCGTTAGGCGCCTCACTCTCAGCAGCGCTCGGGCAGATGTGGCGCTGTTAGGGTCTGTTCACACGAGTGTTAGCCACATCAAACGCAGATTGTTTGAAGTGTGCAACGCTGAATTCCGTGGATACGTGTTAACAAGAAAACGTTTTTTAAAAACGATGACGTCAGGGTGGTCACTAGGATTGAAGTGGGCTTAGCCTCTCGGGTGTGGGTAGCGTTACGTGCTAACCACGTAGAAGGCTACAGCATCGAGACCCACGCTAGACGTCACCTGATAAATGTTGACGCAAAAAAACATGACGCAGACACAAGGTAAACATTCCAGTTTGGAATCATTTTGTGTTCTAGTGTGAACGAAGATTATTTTAACCAAACGCAATAAAAAAAAGCATATAAACAAATATGCCTTTATAAAAATACCCACGTGTGCCTTTAAAATGTGACCGATCTGCCGTAATGAGTGGGAAGTCGGCGTTCTGTTTATTTAGATACGGGCCGATTATGTTGAAAAACATCACAAAAATAGCAATTTTTCTTTTTTGGAGACCAGATTAATTTTGAAGACCTTTTCTTTCATATAAGACCAAAAAAGAAAAATCGATATTTTTGATGTTTGTCAACATAATCGGCCCGTATCTAAATAAACAGGTGAAGAAGCGTGTGCAAGCAGGTTGGAATGGGTGGAGAAAAGCGTCAGGTGTGATGTGTGATAAAAGGGTCTCAGCAAGAATGAAAGGAAAGACAGTAGTGAGAGCAGCCATGTTGTGTGGTTTGGAGACGGTGCCAATGAGGAAAAGACAGGAGGCGGAACTGGAGGTTGCAGAGCTTAAGATGTTGAGGTTCTCTTTGGGAGTGACGAGGATGGATAGGATCAGGAATGAGTTCATCAGAGGGACAGCTCATGTTAGATGTTTTGGAGATAAAGTCAGAGACGCCAGACTGAGACGGTCCAGAGGAGAGACAATGAGTACATAGGTGGAAGGATGCTGAGGCTGGAGCCACCAGGCAGGAGGCTGAGAGGAAGACCAAAAAGGAGATTTATGGATGTGGTGAAAGAGGACATGAAGGCCGAAAGAGGAAGAAGAGAAGATCTAAGTAAATAGAACGCCGACTTCCGACTCATTACGGCAGATCGGGTCACAAATGCACACTGTTGGTGTTTTACACCAGTTTTCGTGATAAAAGCGTGTCTTCCAAAGGCCCAGGTATGTGTCCTGCTGGTAGCCATGTCTCAACTTGTCTGACGATATTTTATAGTTACAATATGTTCATCAGAACGCAACTCCAGCGCCAGGCGGGGACTAACTGGACTTAAGTAATGAACAAGTGAAATGAATTAAGTTGAAAGTGAGTGATAATTTGTGATTGTGAACACAGCACAGCGCACCACAACCACGTGTGAAGGAGGAGTGGTCAGCTGTAGACCAGTGCTTGTAGATGGTACCTTGCTCATGAGTACCTCACTAGTACCTCGACTGGTCTGGAACTTGAACCAACGTCCCTCTGATCACGGAGCCAACTCTAGCCGCTCTGCTTGTTTTCAAGTTTAAAACGTCATCTTTAAGATCAGAAGCTTTGTAAAGTGGTGTGATTTAAAGATCTTCTCGCTTTATTGAGCACGCGATGCTAAAAGCGGGACGTTAGAGTGAGGAGGACGCCGATTGGCTGTGGGGGGGTTTGCAGTCTGGTGCGGATGCCAGGCGAGTCTGTGGCGTTTCCTCTCGGTTTGGGAGGTCTGACTCTGCCACATGCTCTCTCTCTCTCTCTCTCCCTCCTGCTTTGTGCTGGAAAGTTCTTTCAAGTGGGCTTTGGCTTGTCGTTCCCCCACTGTGGGTGGTTACATAAAAGTTATGCCACAAATATTCAATATTGTTTTCTTTTTTCGGCCCAATCACACACAGCAGCAGCAGCAGCTTTGAAATGCCTCGCTGTCTGCTTTTAACTTAACAAGTACAGCAGCCCCTCGTCAGGTAATAACCCTAACGATGCTGCGCTTAAAGACACACGCCACCCAGACACACTCCCAAGAGGGGGTCTTATTTTGTGGTAAAATTCTGATCACGCAGTGGAACGTTCACCAGCAACATCTCTGGTCTTTACGCTCAACTCTGCTGCACACGTGAAACATGTTTAACCACTAAACTGTGTGTTTGCTTCACTTAGTGAATGTGAGCTCACACATGGGCCGTGTCCCGAGCCGTGTACTACTGCACTTAATAGTATGCTAGGTAAGGTGCTCTTATCATACTCTTCTATGTGGTAGTATGCATCTTGGATAGTAGCCGGGGTTGTAGCTTAACGGCTCTCTACACACTAGGTAGTGCACATGGAGAGTCACACGCACCCTATTTGACTTGGTACACTACATAGGGCGGGAAGTGACTTTTTCTTAAAATGTTGTGCACTACGCTGGAAATGCTCCGTCCTCGCTCCACTCTGCTTTCACACTCACCTGACTTGGTGCTGTGTTAGAAATGTCAGAGTTATGGTGTTAATTTTGTGCTGAAATTCTGAGTGTGCAGTGGAACTTTGGTTCGGTGGGAGATCAGATTTATAAAGTTAGACATTACAGCTTTTATAGACATCGTTATTAGAGATGTTCTGGTATCAAGTGGAAACACTGTTCTATCAGCCAAGCATTAGGACGGTATTGTTGTGTAGGTTGTCCCATCATGAACTCTCAATTCTTTTTAAAATAATATTGTTTACAGACTATTAACCCACTTCGTTAGAAATGATGAGTAAAGTGAGCGATTATTTGTCATTGTGAACACAGCACAGGCCATAGTGCACCACAACCACTTGTCAGCTCTGCATTGACCATATCCGTGAAGGAGCAGTGCTTGGGGACGGTACCTTGCTCACGAGTACCTCAGTGGTACCTTTACCGGTCCGGGACTTGAACTGACGAGCTTCTGATCACGGGGCCAATTCTCTAACCGTTTCACTACCAACTGCCCCAAACTGCCCTCAGCTGTGCTAGAATGCGAGTTGAAAACAAGGAGCTTTGCTCATAAGGTTGGCACCTTAAATGTGTAGCTGCAACACCCTGTAAAATCCCCAAAAGTAGTCAACGACAGGTTTGGAGCATAACGTCCTTGTCGAGGTGATGTTTGTGACTTGTCTGTATGAAAGCAGAGCATTTTTATCATGTTCAATTTGCTCACTTCTGTTGTTCACTGTCAAAGATGTATCGTGGATATGAACATAAGTGACCCTCCACGGCAAAACCAGTCGCTTGTCGCAACGGAGGTTTCTGAGAAAAACGAGCGTTTACGTTACGTGGGGTAAAATGTTGGATTTTTTGTTTTTAGTGTTTTGAAACAGTGGAAGGTCTATACTGTACTGTTGTGAATAAATTTGGCTGAAAAACTTACACTGCAAAAAAATCTGTGTCAGAAAATAAGAAAAAGAAAAGAATAATAAGAAAAAAGGTTCCAGAATCAAGCAAAATTATCTGCCAATAAAGTGAGAAAATTTATCTTGTAAAGATCTCCTAAAACAAGAAAAAAAATCTTTCCATTATTCCATGTTTTTAGCTTTAATATTCTTAAAATAAGCAAAGTTGTCATGAATTTCTTAACTCGTAGTGGAGAGCATCAGAACCTGTCTGTTCTCTTAATTAAATTTCTTATTTCATTTTAAGTTCTTATAATCAGCAAATTCTTCTTAGTAAGATAATTGTAGCCAACGTTTCTTAAAATTAGATTATTTATCTTACACATACAAGTCTAGTCAAGTCAGTTATTCTTAAAATTAAAAAAACGAGATCTATTTTTTCTTTTTAAGATTTCCTGGCTTGTTAAGACTTCATTTTTTGCAGTGCACCCTTTCCATCCTAAAAAGGTGACTTTCTTGAGGTGAGGAATTCAATTCCAGCAGAATGTTAAAAGTTTGTGTTTTGACCGCTCTACTTCAATATTTACGCTAAATCCACTGGTTGACTAGCGTGAAGATATTTCTCCGGAATCCATCT
>JAVGVS010002817.1:0-10629 GCA_032718565.1 Distichodus sexfasciatus
TTGAATAAACATCTTTAATGTTGCTTAGGCTTTGCATCTTCCACTTATTTGTCATGTGCTGACATTATTAAAATAAATATTTCTCTGTGATTCAGACTTCAGTAATCTCTGACTAAAAAGATGATTTATTTGTATTGAGATGTAGCCCGTCGTGAGTAGCATAATCTTCCTCTGGGCATTTCTAAGCTAGTGCATGATGCATGAATAAAAGTATAAAGGCAGGACAGGCTTTTATTTGTCTGTAGTTGAAAGAAAGAGTTCTTTGTCAGTGGTGAGGATTTCTGGCTCAGAGAGTTGGTGACAAGCCAGAAAAAATACAATAAAATCTATTAAATGTGTTTTTCTGAGATCTACATTTTTTCCTCGAGCTGTGTGATCATTTTTTTTGTAGGGACTGGAAAAATCTTCAGGGAATGTATATCGAGCTGCAATGTACAGTAAAAAGTTTTTTTTTCTCTCTTACTTGCTCTCTTATTTTCTTGTCTGTTTCTGTATCGTTCTCTTTCTGTCTTTTTCCTTCTGTGTGTGTGTGGGTCTCTTTCTCAGATCTCTTTTTGACTATCTCTCTTTCTGCCCTTTTTTTCTGTAAGTCTCTCTCTTTTTCAGTCCTTTTCTCTTTTTGCATTTGTGTGTCCCTCTCTCTCTCTCTCTCTCTCTCACTACTTGTTGATCTTTTCCCACACAATCTGAAAATATTGGTATGGCAGAATCATACAGTATTGACCAATTTCTCTCTCTCCCTCTCTCTCTCTCTCTCTCTCTCTCTCTCTCTCATTTTTGTCTCAACGGCCAATCTTACATGCTAAGTTCATATGTTATGACAGTGAACCTTTCCCCTCCCCGGTTTGAGAGAGTTTGCGAGAGCCACGTATCGGTCGGATCGGCCCTTTAGATTAGCGGTTAGCGTGCCGGGGGTTTTCGATTTGGCTGCTCTGAGTCGTGTCGTTTACATTCACATTCCCGGACAAATTACAGGTCCACAGCTGTTTCACATTGTTACTGTCTGCCTGATCAAGCCGGCCCGGAGCAAGGCGCGATACTGTGGTCAGGGCGGTGTAGTGTGTTTCAGATTATTGATGGGGGGAAAACGAGAGGGAGAGAGAGAGAGAGAGAGCAAACAAAACTAGCTGAGGCTGCCGAAGATGAGGAAAGTAATCAGGGGTTTTAGAGAAAATGACAACTTGGCACTAACAGGGTTTGGAACAGGCTGATTCTACTGTTGTAGGTTCCTACGAGAGTAAGTTTTGGGGCCAACTTAGTGGAAAAGAGCTCTCAGGGTGCCAGAGTCGATTTCCAAAATGACAGAGTAAATAAAACATCTGCATTTACGTCATTTAGCAGACACTGTTATCCAAACCCACTTCCATTTCTTAATTTCAGGAACAGTTTACCTGAGAGCAATTTGGGATTAAGGGTCTTGCTCAGGGACCCAGTGGTAGTGGTAGTGCTAGAGGTAAAAATCGAATCCATGACCTCTTGATTCAGAGGCGAGTATCCTAAACACTAGACCACCACTCCCAAAAATAGCTTTTATAAAGCAATGAAAATACAACTGTGTAGGATCTCAGTCATCCAGGACATGATTGTGTTACTTTTTGCATTTAAAAACTTTTTTTGAACTAAAGGTGCCTTTCTTACGAGGTATGAAACTTCAAAACCCTAACAGAAGCTCAGCTGCCTTTGACTCAAGCACTCAAGACTTAAAGCTTTAAAATGTCTTTAGTCTGGGTTTAATGGAGAAGCATTTACATTACATTTACCAGACCTTCTTATCCAGAGCAGCTTCCATTTACAAATAACAGTCTCCCTGGAGCAACTTGGGGTTAAGGGCCTTGCTCCGAGACCATGTTCCTGGGGTACGAACCCCCATCTCATGATCCCATTCAATGCTTTTTTCTTTATTTTCATTACTATTTACATTGTAGATTCTCACTAAAGGCATCAAAACTATGAATGAACTGTGTAAGGGCTATTTAACCAAGAAGGAGAGTGATGGAGTGCTGCACCACATGGCCTGGCCTCCACAGTCCCCTGACCAAACCCAATCGAGATGGTTTGGGATGAGATGGACCACAGAGTGAAGGCAAAAGGCCCAACAAGTGCTCAGCATCTGTGGGAACTCCTTCAAGACTCATCGAGAGAATGCCAAGAGTGTGCAAAGCAGTGATCAAAGCAAAGGGTGGTTATTTTCAAGAATCTAAGATATAAAATATGTTTTGGGTTATTTCACTCTTTTTGTTTACTACATAATTCCATATGTGTTCATTCATAGTGCCTTCAGTGAGTATCTAATTTAAATAGTCATGATAATAAAGAATAAAACATTGAATGGGAAGGTGTGTCCAAACTGTTGACTGGTAGTGTAAATAAGTAAGACCCAAAAGGCATAGACATAGGAAGTTCTTTTTTAAGGTCGGTGACACATCTTAGAAAGGTGTTAAACTAAGTGATATCCGAAACCTCCAGACCAGCATCAGCAAGCGCCATCCAGCAGCGGTAAGGCAGCGGCACGCTTCATGTTACTCATGCGTGACCGTGTCGGAGTGCAGATCTGTGTGGTGTACTTCCTGTTTGTACAACGCATTTTCACAGTTTATATGTTAGGGTTTTTTGAGATGCCTCCTCACGCTTACTTCATTTGCTCTTCTACTTTTGAAAGCCATTTGGGCCTTTTTGCCAAAGCTACAGTCACTACTGATAAGATACTGATCAAAAGAGTTAGTAGCGTCACTAATTTTAGCACCGACAATATCACCAGTATTGCGAGTGCTCATGTACTATATTACGGTGGATTTTCCTTTGTGTTTTTGTAGACCGTGGGCAATTGAGTCACACAATGACAACACACACAAAAATTATGTGTCCCGATCAGATGAAATGAGTCGTGAAGGTGCACGGTCTAATTTTGAGAAACAGGCTGATGAAACCAAAAAGCTAAACCGGAGCCCAGCCCGGGAACTACGGGCGCAAGGCGGAGACCAACCCTGGGCAGGTGCCAACACAGCGCAGGGCACACACACTCACATTCACCCCTTACGGGGCCAATTTGGAGTCGCCACTCAACCTATATTGCATGCTTTTGGACTGCGGGAGGAAACCCACGCCAACACGGGGAAAGCATGCAAACTGCACACCACACAGCAACCCGGAGATCGAACCCAGGACTTTCTCACTGTGAAGCGGCAGCGCTGACCACTGCACCAGTGGTATTCTATGCACAAATACATAAGTAATTGCGATAAAAAGCGCTCAAAACTCTCAAATGGAACGATTTCCAGTTCAAGCAAATCTTTCCTTTTCTTACAGACAAAACTCATATTTTAACAGAAAAATTGTAAAAATAACCAGCGTTCCACTCACAATACAGCTTTTTACTTCTCTGAGTGGCGTTGTGAGCAATGTAGGTCTCTCCCCGAAAGGCCAAAATATGAATCTACATGTCATTTAATGACTTAAGTCAAATGTAGTTGTAAAATACTGGGTGTTGGTTCATGAACACCACTAAACATGTCTCTGGAGTAGTTTGCTGTAAATATCTCTCAGATTAGGCATTTTCACCTGCTTTTTACTCCTCTATTTCAGTCCCTTTCAGAACGGGTTGTTTCTCATTAGTATTCCTAAATGCAAATGAGCCGCCGCTGCCCACACACGTCCCACTCCGGAACTGGGGTGTAACAGCACGGCCAGAGTTTACCTCATGTGAAAATAATCCACACGGCTGCTGCTAACAGACCATCCATACAGCCATACATGTTCAAGACAACACTCTGCCGCTAGAATTCTTCACCGCGATTCCTACACTAGCGCTTGTGAGAAAACATGGCGGATCAGGAAGCGCTAGCAGTTCTACCTGGTGGGCAGAGCTTCTCAGATAGGAGGGTGGAGTTATTCAAATATCTCCTAATGTGACGTAGAAGTGGAGGAGAAATCTAGACGCCTGGTTTAAGCACACGATTTCTGACATTCCTAAATTAATACTAACACAATTCACCATTTTTATCAAACATACAGTGTGTGTAGAGGCAGAACAGACCCAAATGGGTGTCCAAAGAACAGAAAAAGTTTCATAATTTAAAGATGTTTTTCAGTTGTAAAAAGACTGGCGAGGGGGATGAAGAATGCACAACATTCCAAAGGCTTGGAGAATTTCTAAAGACATAATTTTTGGCATTATAAATCATATATTTACATCCATCATTGGCCTTTACAGTACTGGGAGGTTTATGGGGAGCAGCGGTAATTTAAAGGAGTTCTATGATGACCGACTCTTCTCTTTGAAGATGATCCACGCTGGAGACCTTGCCAAGCTGTCTCCTGAGAACGCTCATGATTTAGACTCCCCGTCAAGACGGTTTTGGGGAACGCATCCCCTCTTTTCTTATGAGCTGTTTAAATTGAAGCGGTCATGACATCGTTTACATTTCTCTCATAGTGATTAAAGTGATGCCTCTTTGATCTTTTAGGGATTTCTTTTAGTTCCACACGGGTTTGTAAGGTCCAGCCAATGGTAACTAATAAATAATCTTTTCTGGGACATGCTGCGAATGATTCAGCTAAAGAAAAATGCAACTTTGAATGTTGGAAAGTGCAAAAAGGTCCATGAGGGAGACACTGAGATAGTAGACATACACACTACCAGTTAAACGTTTTTCCACATCCTGAGGTTTTTTAAATTTACATATTACTCACTAAGTATTTACTAAAAAATACATGCAGTACTTTTTGCTTGGAAATAAATGTGCAGAATTGGTTAGAAAACCACATTAAAACGAATAATAATTGTTCTTTAGTGTTAAAAACTATCCATACCTCGACTTTTAATAGGGATGCACCAATCCGAAACGTGGGTCAGAGATCGGTCCGATAACGACTCAGATGGCTGGATGGGTTATCGGTGGCACTGGGCTGATCTTTGGAGCCGATCTGTATATTGTAGGTTTTTCAATGTTCATTACACATGGGAAGTGGCACAGCGGTAACGCCGCTTTACTTATTGTAATTCCTACATATTGATATGACAATGAACAGAACAAGCAACTCAACACGCTACAACCCCAAAAGCAAATCAAACAAATATACTGTTTCATTTCCTAAACAATCTCGCAATCTGTGTTACTTGTTGAAGTCCATCATTCACTAAAGCGTTCCAGTTCAGTCAAATCTTCCTCTTTATTATTGATAAAATTTACACTTTAGCTGCGAAATAACAAAAACAACCAGCGTTCTACTCACAACACAGCAGTTTACTTGATGTTTTCAGACTCTCATGTGGAACGCCATCATGTCAAAAACGTAGTTCAAAACGAGTTATAGGCCAGCAGGAGTTCAAATTGGCTCAAATATGACCAAAACCTTATTTTTCTTCACAGTACTAAGCCATAGAATAACAACATTACCACAGTTTCAGTTCATCATTTCAAATTACTGACCAACAAAGGTTATTTTAAGGAAACTATTGTACATTAAGGAAGATATTATTTATTAAGAATAATTACACACACGTATATGCAAAATTATTTGTTCTCAAAAATTGTTCATTTAGACATAAATATTTCTTCTTTCTTATTGATTACACTATAACATTATAAAATTGAAAACAATTTGATCAATTGAAAATGAAATACTGAAGTTTGTCATTCTGAACCAATCTGGCCTATAAAATGAGCTGCTTTTGCAGAGAACTACATGTCCTACAGTCCTCTGTGCGCGCGGCCCGGAGCTGCGTCACAATGAGTAAACACGTTCCAGAATAAACGATGGAAAATCTATGGGAAAATCTAAATAAACAGCAGAATTGTGAGTAGAACGCTGGTTGTTGTGGTTATTTACCAGCTAAAATATGGTTTGTGTCTGTAATAAAGGGGACATTTTGACCGAACTGGAGCATTTTAGCAAGTAATGGCGCTCATGCACACAGTCATTAACACGGCGCGCGTGTTTACATCGCGAAACATTTCATTTATGCGTTTTTACACATTTACTTCTGTTTTAGTGCACGGAACATCTCACAAATACTTTCACATGCAGAGGGATCAGGTCTCGTCTTGATCGCGCCTCTGAAAATGTGTGTTGCTATTAAGTGTCTGTGTGAAATACAAGCAGAGCTGCTCTAGCAAGTAAAATGAATTAAACGAGGCATTGATTCTATAAAAATTGCCTCGACCATGTTTTGTAATAGAATTATTCGAATTATTTGAACAATGGTTTCAGCTCGACTTTACTGCAGTGCCACTTCACATGCATAACAAATTGAGCATGCACGCATTTACAGATGGGCTCCATAGAACGGCCCAATGCCACCGGTACCCGATCCACCTGTTTGAGCCGCTATCGGACCGATACCGATCCACATATTGGATCAGTTACATCTCTAGTTTACACAAACACCTAAACACAAGCACTCTGGTCAAAACGACTCTAACGGTGACTAAATGGTTAAAACGTGCAACTACAGCAAATTTTGCCTTCAAACAACACAACTTGCAGCCAAATGTATGCACTCTTCCAAACAATTATTACACAAATAAAACATGTTAACGCATGTCTTCAGGTCTGCTGAGATGGTGATGATGAAGACCAAGAGCATCCCAGTTTCTTTAAGCAGGTCTAAGCGATTGAGAAAAACGGTAACACGAGTGTAAAAATCTGCAGTTTCTGAAAACAAACAGAAAAGTCTTAAAAAGCTGTGGTGCACAAACACCTTTAACTGGAGGTGGATGAAAAGAAACGTCAAGCTTTTTAGTGTGTGTTGCAACAAGCTAAAGTGAGTAGCTGTTTATTGAGTGGCCCGTTGTTCCCACATAATGACTCAGTCTGAGCAAATAAGTTAGTCAGGGTAAAAGTTCACCTCCCTCTTACAAAAGTACTGACCCACGACACTCATCACTTGATCTGGTCAGAGAGGTCTGATTAGCCTTGTTTGGGAAGAGTGCTCCCAACCCTTCCAGATAAGCTCTCTGAACAAAGACTCACACTGTTCCACAAGACGAGCTTCAAGTTTCTAAAAGTCCCAGGCGTTTCTGTCCCATCAACACGTTATTAAAACTCTAACTAAGTCCTGCTCACGCTGTCGAGAAGGAGTGAGTGAAGGCTAGCGGCACGTCACGCTTGAGTAGAGTCTCTTTAAAAGGTTTTGCAAATTCGTAATGAATAGTTTCACTCAAATTGAAAAAGATCGGGAATGTTTTATTGATCATTAATTAATGGTGAGTATTTAGTAACTGTGGCAAAAAGTAATGTCAGTTAATAACCCTGAATATGAAATTATGACCCAAGTGTGGTTCCAAAACACATCAATCAGAAGAGTTTCAGTTCCTCAAAAATGCTGTCAATTGAAACAGCAAAATGATGATTCTCTCTTGTTCTCTCTCTATCTCTCTCTCTCGTTCTCTCGTTCTCTCTCTCGTTCTCTCTCTCTCTCTCGTTCTCTCTCTTGTTCTCTCTCTCTCTCTTGTTTTCTCTCTCTTTGTCCTCTCTCTCGTTCTCTCTCTCTTGTTCTCTCTCTCTCTCTCTCTCTCTCTCTCTCTCTCTCTCTCGTTCTCTCTCTCTTGTTCTCTCTCTCTCTGTCCTCTCTCACGTTCTCTCTCTCTCTCTCTCTCTCTCTCTCTCTCTCGTTCTCTCTCTCTCATTCTCTCTCTCTCATTCTCTCTCTCTCTCATTCTCTCTCTCTCTGTCTCTCTCTCTCTCTCTCTCTCTCTCTCATTCTCTCTCTTCTCTCTCTCTCTCTCTCTCTCTCTCTCTCTCTCTCTCTCTCTGTTCTCTCTCTGTTCTCTCTCTCTCTCTCTGGCAGTCATTTGGCTTGTTTCTGGTTTTTGGTTTCACTTAATCTCAGGGAGTAAAAAGAATGGTTGAGGCCACAAGAGGGAAAATGATGTAAACATTACCAGATTCCCTCTCTCTCTCTCTCTCTCTCTCTCTCTCTCACACACACACACACACACACTCTACAGAGATACGCCTCATGCGATTTCAAATGTGTAGTCTCTTTTAAACTACAGAGTAACGGATCTTATCAGAGTTAACCGTAGAATTTCACAGCGAGATGCAAATGATGACCTTAACAGGGTCCATCTGGGCTGTTCTGTAAAAGCCAGCTGTCCACAGATCCGTTCTGGGGTCGTCTCGAGACAATATAAACGAGTTGAGTCTATCTATTTGTGCTACTTAATGTCCAGTGTGTTGTATGAAGGTCATAAAAAGGGAGAAGCATTGCTGGGCGCTGAGATATGGCAGCAGAGCTCCAGGTCTGGTCCTGGTTAGGGCTGTGGGTTGCCAGAGTTGGCATGTCTGATTTCACATTAATTGCTCTTAAAACACAAGTAAAAGATCCCAAATTACAGCTTAAAACACACTCTGATGACTTTAAGATGGCAATCGGAAATGTGGGCAGAAAATCCTACAGCCTTCATCACTCAAAATATACACAGCGAGTCAGCAAAGGGAGCTCATAACTTTGGCCAATGTTGAGCAAGTTTCTAAATTCTTTTATTGTTGTGTTCAGAATGATCAACAAAGTGATTGTCATATTGCCATCCACACCTTGTGCAACAACAGCTTCAAAATTTTCATACCAGAAAATACCAGTGACATGTGACAACATTATCAATAAACAAATAAAATAAATAATAAATAACAATAAATAAAATGATCTGTTTTTGCGATTCCAAGTTACAAAAGCAGGGCGACACGGTGGTGCAGTGGTCACAGTAAGAAGGTCCTGGGTTTGAGCCCCAGGTTGCGGTGTGGAGTTTGCATGCTCTCCCTGTGTTGGCGTGGGTTTCCTCCAGGCGCTCCGGTTTCCTCCCACAGTCCAAAAAGCATGCAATATAGGTTAATTGGCAACTCTAAATTGCCCCTCCTAAGGTGTGATGTGTGAGTGTGTGTCCTGCAGTGTGTTGGCGCCAGCCCAGGGTTGGTGTTCACCTTGCGCCAGTTAGTTCACCAGGATAGGCTCCGGTGCCCCCGTGACCCCAGCTGGGATTAAGCGGTTTGGATAATGAACGAATGAAATTCCAAAAGTGTTTAAAACGCCCCACTTTCGGTGGCGGTGGGCAATATTATAATCAAATTTAATTTTGAATGCAACAGTGAAAGAAGAAAGTGAAAGTGAGTGATTATTTGTCATTGTGAACACACCACAGCACAGCACACAGTGCACCACAACCAAATCTGACCTCTGCATTTGACCCATCCGTGAAGGAGCAGTGAGCAGCTGACATGGGCCGCGCTTGGGGACGGTACCTTGTTCATGAGTACCTCAGTGGTACCTTTACCGGAACCCTTGACCACCTTTAACAGCTTCAAACCAGCAATTAACAGCCACTGACCATCCTGACCCAACTCAACCTCTGCGCTGGTTTGTGCTGAGTTTCTCTCACTCAGCATTTACTCGCTCCCTAATGTATGTTCATGTAGAGAGTCTGTTCAAGAAAGGAAAGAAAGATCAGCTACGAGCGGAGCAGAGAGGAGAGGAGAAAGATCAGGTGTCAGAGGAGTTTGTTATTTGGGCTGCTGACCTTTGACCTGAGCCACATCCCCATCAATCTGCAGGAAGTTATCTCTCCAATTAGACCACTCAGGCTCTCGTATCCTGATGAATGGGAATCGTTTTCATGAGTCAGCGATCACTGGTGGTTCTCGTCCCCCTCCAGCAAACTGAATCAACCCTCTTGGTGTCTGTTCTGCTCTTTGTCATCTCTCTCTTCTTCTAAACCATAGATGTCAAACTCAGGCCCGGGGGCCAAATCTGGCCCGCAGTGTTATTTGGTCCGCGAGATAATACCAACTACATACTAGAGCTGGCCCACCAGTAGACTGCACCGCTATTACTACAAATCCCAGAATGCTCTGCATTTTTCTTTTAATTTTATTTAAGAAATGAATGCCACAGATGTCTTTTACTTGACATTTGACTTCATGTGTTAATAGTGTTAACCTTTGCTTGTTCCAAATTCAATGTTTAAGCAAAACGTAAGTTTGTTTCCATATGAAAAGGTTCATCGTAATATGTGAAGAGAAGGAAAAACTTCCTCGATTGTAGACATTTTTTCAATAAATATTAAGGCTGTCCCGCAACTTTGTCCAAGTTTTTAATTTTGGCCCACTGTGTATTTGAGTTTGTCAACCCTGATCTAAACGGAGTCTGTCAAAAATGAGACCTCTGTAACTTTGTCCATAACTTTGGCAAATATTGACCAATTTTCTCTTGCATTCAGAAATACACGTGGTTGTTGTACGGTCACGAGAGCAAGTCTCGGTCTTGTCTCGGACTCGGTCGTATTTGTTCTCGGTCTCGTCATGGACTCATACGAAGAGGACGAAGAGCCGAGACCACAACTCTGAGAATATTACTATTAAAATTTGTTGCGTTGTTTATTAATTAGTGTTTTAATAACTCAGAATCCCTTTAACCACACACATACCGTCACAATCACAAGACTTTCAACTTACCGGACATTATATTCAATCGTGTGTGTGTGAAATTATTTCTGAGTAATTCCGTGCACAAAGACTGAGGTAACTGAGTAAAAAGGCATTAATTAAATTATACATGATGTTAGAGCTTGTGACTCTCATATGGAACGCCATCATGCGCTAAAATGTAGTTCTCTTCCAGAAAGACCAAAAGCT
>JAVGVS010002818.1:0-10627 GCA_032718565.1 Distichodus sexfasciatus
GCCCCCAAAACTCAACCACAAACGAATCCCGCCCTCGCCACCGCATTGCCTGGATTTTGAAACCCCTCCCCGCAGTTTTTCCCCCCTCCCGTCGTTTTTAAGCCACTCGACACGCCAAGGAAGCCAAATGGCGGTGAATGTGACGCCCATCCGGGACACCAAATGGCTGACGCTGGAGGTGTGCCGCGAGTTCCAGCGCGGAACGTGTTCCAGGCCCGACTCTGAATGTAAGTTCGCCCATCCTGCCAAAAGCTGCCAGGTGGAGAACGGGAGGGTCATCGCATGCTTCGACTCGCTCAAAGTGAGTAGCCACTCCTCACCCACCTCTTCGCCCTTTGACACACCTTTTTCTCACCCTGAGGAAATGTTTGTATTATTTTGCAGCGTCCAGACTGGACATGAGTGGACGTGGCTTATTATATATAACGATGACAAAACAACCTCACAGTAAAATGACCTTATCTCCGCTGTATGATGTTTTTCGTTAGGGCTGGGCGTTGACCGTAAATATGCTGACCTCTTAATGCTGGCAACGTTCTAAAAACAAAAAAACAAAACGGTGTGCACATCTTGGTGATTTTTTTGACAGAGTATTAGCTGAATTTACGGAAATAAAATATTAACCGAAATATTGAAAATGAATGACATGGGCGAGATTAAGGCCTCGTTCACACGGACGTCTGAACCAGGCGTTTTTCTGGCGTTCGTGGCGCCAGGTGGGCGCCGACTGAACGCTGACCGTTTTTTCTGCTCATTGGAGCAAATCAAAGCGTCCGCGCCGGCGTTCGGCACGCGGGCGTTCGGCCGGCTGCGCGTTCGGGTGGCGTCAGATAAACGCTGCATGCGACGTATTCTTGGCGTCAAAATCCCGCCGAACGCAAGGAAAACGACGCTATTGCGAACGCCAGCGCTGTACGCCCGTGTGGACGAACGCCGCTACAAAACGCCGCAAAAACCTGTGGTGGGCTTCTAGCAAACTTGATGAGTTGAGAGCTGCGCAATATATCGTTTCAGCATCGATATGGCAACGCGCAGTTGCGCAATAGTCACATCGCAAGAGCCTGCCATGTGAAGTAAGATAAATTACACCGAAATACACGTCGTGCCGCGTCTTTTTTGGCGCCTGGTACAAAAGGGAAACGCACCCTGTTGTCATTTTTAAGCAGCAGTCTACAAGAGATGTCTGTCAGACGTGGCATCGTTTGCTGAAATGTAAAATCCACGAGAAGACGGTAACAAAGTAGAATCGAATAAAAATAAAATTAAAATAAAACATTTCTGTGCATATACATTTACATTCCAGATCGATCCGTTCTTTACAATGTCTTTTGGTTAAAAAAAAAAATCATTTTTCAAAAATATCGCGGTAAACAAATATTGCAATGTCATTTTTTTTTCCTAATATCGCGGGGGGACCAGAGCCTATCCCGGGAACTTTCGGGCGCAAGACGGGGAACAACCCTGGGCAGGCGCCAACACACCGCAGGGGGCGCACACACACTCACACGGTCCCACACACACATTCACACCTTACGGGATCGATTTGAGAGTCGCCAATTAACCTATAGTGCATGCTTTTGGACTGTGGGAGGAAACCGGAGCGTACTGACAAATCGTTTTGACAAATACTGTACATTTGTTTACTCGTGGCAGTTTGTCCTTGTCACCAGAACGTGTTGCAAGTTTGCTGCCAGTGACGGACGATGACAAAACTGCCGCAGCGTATGCTAAAAAAATCCCACGGTTTGCCACAAATTCAGCACAGGTTTGCTGCAAAGCCTGCCACGAAACGTTTCGTTTTTCTAAGGGACGACTAGCAATGGCTATCAACCGTTGGGCGTTTAGACAACTACTTTAGCATGTCTGCTAATTGCTAATGCTAATCGATAGGTTATACAGTCGCTTCATTCCGGATAGTGTCGAGGTTATTAAAGTGATGCTAACGCGTAGCTATTCTAGAGCGGTAACTGGACTAGAGCAGCGTTTCTCAATCCCAGTCCTCGCGGCCCACCGCTCTGCACATGTTCGGCATTTCCTGCACTGTCGCACGCTGCTGCTACGTTGCTAATTAGCTAATCAGTAGCATCAGCTGTGCTGTGGGTCGGGAAACTGGAATCAGTGCAGAGCGGTGGTCCGTGAGGACTGGGATTGAGAAACGCCGTTCACAGTTTGCTGTCGTTTTTTGGGTTTGTGCTGCGTTCACTCGCCTGGCGTATGAACTCGACCGGCACTCCCACACTGCGAGGTTTCCCCGAGCCCTGTAAATGTTGGTTCGTCTAATAATAGCGTGCGCTTGGCTCGCTCCGCTCATTGTTTCGAGTGCACGAAGGCATTCCGTTTCAGTTTTGGAGCCGCTGATCGCGTCGTAGAACTTTTCTCAGGCTTTCGCTGGCGGACGGGCGACGCTGGAAACGCACAGCAGTAGACGACGGAAATGATTCCAGAATTATTGGCAGATTCATTTGAAGCGAATAAGAAAACAGCACATGCTCTGACAAACCCTGCAGAATCATTAGAAGGAATTCTCCCGCCAGTTACGCTAACGCGAAGAATTCCACATTGGCGTTTTGGAGCGTTCCGGCAATGCAAATATTCCAGTAATATATGGAGAACAATGTCCTGAATTCACACGCGAACGCACATATAGACATAGATAGTCTTCCTTTTTCCGTGGGTGTCAAACGAGAACATTGTGGTTCAGATCGCACGGCTGCGCGGAAACGACTGCCAGCAGTTTTAATTAAAATGGGAAATGAGAAATGGAACGCGAAAATGGCTCTTCCGCTCCTGCATCAGAGTTTAACACCCGGGAACTCACTTGTAAATCATTGGGGGAAAATGTCGTTACGTTTGCTTTGTGGTGAGGAATTCGGAGTCGGCCCCTTGTGGTGCTTTCATTTTTTAAAAAATGGAAATGTTGGCCGAAAAAACTCAAGAAAAATCAATTGAGATGACGATATAATTGATGTGGGGATGCACCGATACCATTTTTTTCAGATCGAGTACGAGTACCGATATTTATTTTTGGGTGCTCACCGATACCGAGGACCGATACCTGTGTAGGTCTGTTATTAATAACAATGACAATAATAGGATTCTTTTTTTTTTTTTGCAATATCAAGTAATCTAAACTCAAAAAAACACTTTCAAAAACCAAAATTAAAAAATTGAAGTACACTTGAGCCTCATTATGTCATTTTATAAAATAAATGATGCTAATTTTTATCCTTTTATTTGTTCTGTAAGTATCAAAACTTACAAAAAGCAACAACAATTAAGTAAAAATTTAAAACACCGGCTCTGTAACATTTTGTAACTATCAAAAAAGAGTGCTGCATGTCAGATTTAGGCAGTTTTCGGAAAGGTAAAAAAAGACTAAAAAAAGACGGCTGACATTTTTGTCTCCGCACAATTTTACAGTTTATTTGGTGGAGTGTTGCGGCGGTGAACATAACTACGTCATATCTTCCACATGCGTTATCGGTAGTAGGTATCGGGGGAATTTTTGTTCCGAGTACGAGTAACTGCACGGGGGGGCGGGCGGTATCGGTACCAGTGCCGATATTGGTATCGGTGCATCCCTAATTAGATGTGTTGAAATTGGTGTGGTGTTCTGTGTAGACGGTGTCATTTTTCTCGTCTGAGGAACTGAGAATAGCTCACGCAGTAGGTGGTGTCTCTAGTGGTCAGATACTTGGTGACAGAGCGGTCATAGGTTGCTCCAGGGAGACTCTAGCTTTAATGAAAGACGTATTAAGTCGCTCGCAAGAAGAGCGTCTGCTCAATCGTATCAGTGTAAACGTACATTTAGTATTCATTCATTCATTCATTCATTCATTTTCCCGACCTGCTGAATCCCAATCGGGGTCTCTGGGGGGTCACACCGGAGCCTATCCCCGTGAACTTACGGGCGCAAGGCGGGGAACAACCCTGGGCAGGCGCCAACACACTCACACAATCGCACACACAATCACACCTTACCGGGGCCAATTTAGAGTCGACAATTAACCTATAGTACATGCCTCTAGACCGTGGGAGGAAACCGGAGCACAAATTGAGCACAAAAACCGGAGCTCAAATTTTCACAATTGATTTATGATGTTTTTTATGATGGAAGAGCATAAATCAAGCTTCAAAACGATACCTATATGGAATGAATCGGACGACGTATGACTGAGATATCAACATTCAAAGGAGTCGGGTTTCTCCTGTCACGCCAAGTGAGAAACGGAGAAATCTGCCGTCGAAGTTGACTATCGACGTAGCACTCACAGACGCTCGGTGCGGTCGCGGCTACGTTTGCATTTACGCTAGCCTACGCTGCATTCACAGCCACACAGATAGCCTACCTGCGTTAGGTTAACTGAACTCAGGAGACGAAGATGGATTCCGGAGAAATATCTTCACGCTAGTCAACCAGTGGATTTACCGTAAATATTGGAGTAGAGCGGTCAAAACAGAAACGTTTAACATTCTGCTGGAATTGAATTCCTCACCTCAAGAAAGTTATGTTTTTAGGATGGAAAGGGGAAATTGATTCACAACAGTACAGTATAGACCTTCCACTGTTTCAAAACACTAAAAACCAAAAATCCACAATTTCACCCCACGCAACACAAACGCTCGTTTTTCTCGGAAACCTGCGTTGCGACGAGCGACCGGTTTCGCCGTGCAGTCGCATATGCTAGACATCCATGATGTATATTGTCTTTTGAGATGTGAAGATACTAAGACAAACCTGATCTTTTCAAGGAGCAACATTTTTAGTCTTACTTTTTTGCCTTAATTTAATAGTAAATCTTCTGCATCTTCTGCGAGCGTTGTTTTTAGACACGGGGATGGTGCAGTTTTCCGTCACCAAAGTAGCATTTGCAATTTCTAGAACGAACAGAAACATATATGCATTTTGCCAGACGGAAATTAGCGAAACTCTGCAGTGTGGCTCAGAAATGGTGCCGTTTGCAGGCCGAGCTCTCGAATGGTTAAAGACCGAAGCGCGTCTTATCGTTCGCGTCAGACTTTTCCTCTTTTTGGATCATCGAAACATACTTGGCCAGATATTTCCCTTTACAGCATTTAGCTCGTATTCAGAGCCACTTTCATTTCCCTGATTTCGAGGACAGTCTCCCTGAGAGCGACTCGGGGTTAAGAGTCTTGCTCAGGCACCCAGTAAAGGTAACGCCAGAGATGGGACTCGACCCCATGACCTCTTGGTCTAGAGGCGAGGATCCTGACCACTAGACCACCAACCATATCACGGCGAGTAACAGCCTATTCGTAAAACTGACTTATGTCTTATACATTCACAACTGCACAACACACACTATCCTGATATACAGGCGTTGTCCGTAAGGTCAGATCAGCAGACTATTGTAGCTCAGTGTAATTGAAAAAATATGGTTGGTAGTAGATGTTTTAGCAAAAATAATGGAAATTTTTGTTTGTTTTTTTCCTCAATTTGTTACTGCAAAACTAAAATGCACAAACTAAAGAAGCACAAACGCGAAACTAATCGCGTCTGCGTTGTGGAACCGGCTGTGCCCTAATCTGGGGAGTTTGTGTAGCTCCGTTGGTCTGATTGGCAGGACAGTGTGTGATCTCGCACGTACCCGCCGCATATGAAATATGAACTGATGTGAACCGTGGCCAGGCTGGGATAGACAGCGGGCAGAAATATATAACGGTCGTATCGCCGTTTTTATGACAGCACGAAAGTTCCACAGCAACGCTAGAAAATAGGTCGGAATTTATATTCGCGGAGAAGGTGCATGTCATCAAAATATCTTAGATATAGACAAATTTATCCAATGAGCTTGTAAACATTCCTTTTTTTTGTTAAAAAAAAGAAGGAAATTTTACCGTGAACGCCACTTTGAAACACCGTTGTATTCCTGATTTCTAGTTTTTGAAGTTAGTTAATCAGCCTTGTCTAATCTAAAAACGTAAAAGTCTGAACGTGCAGAACAGTACGTAACTGGCGTATTTTTGTAGAGCCTTACAGACGTTCGAAACGTCTCAAATCCGATCCAGAAACGGTTGAATCCACTTCCAGAAATCTAGAAGCGCGTTGCACAATGTGAACTATTCACTGCGGATTAGATGAGGTTGAAGCCAAATGAATGTGGTCAGTTAGATTTTGTGCAGTGTCGCTTTAAGGGCTGAACAGTGCAGCGCTAGACACACAGGTTAGAGAGCCAGGAGCAACCCACACACACACACCATGTCCTTTCCATGCCAATTCCTCTGCCCAGCTCCTGACAGAATGACATATCTGTTTTTATCTGTGCAGGAATTGCTTACACCATTAGCCGAGAGAGAAGGGAGGGAGGAAAGAGAGAGAGAGAGAGACCAAAAATGGCCGCGTACGACGTGGCACGGCCTGGCATTCCCATTGGATTTGTCTTTTCCTTCCCTTCCGAAGCCCTCTCTCTCTCACCACAAAAAAGGGAGGGCGCACGCAAACCGGAGGGGAAAAAAAAGGTCACTAGAGATGCTTTTAGCCAATCGAACGCAGCCTAAAACAATCCCGCCGTCCTCGTTCCCTCCGACGCTCACCTAGTCCGCCCCCTCCCCCCCCCTCCGATTTTTCCCCCCTTCCGCAAAAATAGCGTCGGCTAATTGCAGGAAACGGCCGCGCGCAAAAACAGGAAAACCAGGCGAGAGCGGCCAACAAAAGGCAGGCCGCCCCTTCTGCAAAGAGCAAGCAGCCGGCGAGATGTTGCGCAAGTTTGTGGAAAGAGGTGTTGGCTTCCATTCGACAGCGATTCCACTTCTAAAACCCAGCATAAATAACGGCTCTGACTGGCTTCTTACATGTGCTGCCCAGCCTGTGATGGAAACGGAGGGTTTTTGGGGGGACGGGTTTTTTTGGCGCGGGGGAGACGTTCTTAAGCAATGCTTTTGTACGTTTTTCCCTCGCTGTGCTCGATGCCGTCGTTATGCGAGTAAAGTTTCCTTTTCAATCGCAATCAGGCTACACACCCGCTTCAGTTTAACCGCCCCTTTAACTGTGCGTATGGCCGTGCGCTGTTTTTCTCCCTTCTTCTGTTCTTCTACGTCACTCGTTACCTTCACACACGCTTTCAAATCCTCGGGAGAGACGGTCTCGCTGAAGTCAAGAGGCCGAAATAGTTGAGGGCACTGGACTTTGGGTAAACATTCATCTATGGGAGGAAGTCAAGTGCTTCTCGAGTACTTTATCTATATGTGTGTGTGTGTGTGTGTGTGTGTGGAATGTGCGGCTTGTGTTGCATGGTGGCAGAAGCTCTAAAAGCCTTGGCCAGCAGCTTGTAGCCATTAGCGGATGGAAATTGAAAACGGTTAATACGGAGCAAATGAAAAATAAATCTGGGGGCATTTACGCTCGGCCGACACAATAAACGTGGAAGCGCAGCGTTCGCGGGACGCACGTGGTTTCGATTAGACTGCAGAAAACCTTTCGCAGAAGGCACGGAGGCAGCCGTCTTTGCGCACACACTCACACACACACACACAATCTTTGTGGGGACATTCCCTAGATTCCCATATTGACGTTCTACAGCTAATCCTAACCCTAAGCTTAACCTCAGCAACCAAATAACCTTTGAGTTTCTCAAATAAAACATTATAAAACATAAAAAAAGTCTCTCAAATGTCCCCACCAAGCCATAAAAAAGTGAACAAAAGTGGTTTTAGGGGACAAAAAGGTCCCCATAACGTGTAAAAACATCACACACACACACCCCCCTCTGCCCCATTTACTCAATTTAGTGTCATGGGTGTGGTATTTGAGAGCGACTTCTAGACGTAATGTGATTTGAAAAAAAACACTTCGAAGCATTGACTGTTTTTGACACTTTTGATCAACTGGTTACAAGAAAATGTGCATTTCTGTTAAAACCAGTAAAAAACATCGTTTAATTTATGCCTTTCTTTGGACCACCGCTACAGTCTCCAGGTCTTCCTGCCAACAAAGGAAAAATCCCTGGAGCATGTGGACTGCCAGACGTGTAGCAGCGATATTAGTAATACGTTTGTGAGGACGCTCTCCGCCATCACATCACCGTTTCCTTAGAGAAGTATTTCTTCCATCCGCTTGTCCGCTTGTCCCACCCTTCAAGCGAGAAAGCGAGAGCCGAATAACGCCGAATTCCTGCGCAAACCCCAACGCTCAGCCGGGCTCTCCCTCGTTTTTTCGAGGATTAGCAGGAGACGAGCGTAATATATTCACTACGGCGAGGATCTGCCTCAGAGCGAAGAATCTATTTCACCGTTGACCATGTCTTAATCGAACGACTTGGCGGAGGTAAAAAGGGCCATTAAACGAAAGCTGCAGCGAACGTCCATTATAACCCCTTCCTCCATTACAGGACAAAGCCGTGACACAGCGGATTGCGCGTTTTCGGCCTCCATAAATCGCAGACTGTCTGCTCTGCTTAGCCGCCTGTATCAGCCTTTTAGATGTTATCGCATATCTCCATTTTCCCTTAATATGCTTCCGAAATAGCGGGGGTGGGGGGGTGGGGAGGGTCGAACCGTGCCTCAGCAGTGAGCTACACGTCTAATCACTCAAGCGGTCTTTGTTGTGAAAGCGGCGCCGAAGGATTTGTGAGGGAACGATCGCAGTCGTTTGTTTTATTAAAAAAACAAGATGAATAATTACACAGGTGGAACCTTCCAGGAAATTAGCCACATTAAGGACAGTGGCGTGTGGAGCGCCCGAAACTCGTACTTTATTAAGAGTCTTTAAAACGAAAACGACGCCATTAAGGGTAATAGTTAGCCATTAGCGCTAAAGTATCTGATATTAACAGGAGTTAAGTGGTATTTTGCTGGTGTCGGCTAAGGTTAGCCATTGCAAGAAAATAGCTGAAATGAATAGCAAAACTGTAAAAAAGGCAGAAATCCGTGCTCGCATTAATACAGTAAGGCCTCGTCCACGCGGACGTCCGAAATCGACGCCCTCCGAACGCCATACGCGCTTTGGCCGCGTTTTGTAGCTGCGTTCGATTGGACGTTTCGCAATAGCGTCCTTTTCCTGGCGTTCGTGGGGATTTTGACGCCAAGAAAACGTCGCGTTTATCTGACGCCACCCGAACGCGCGGCCGGCCGAACGCCGGTGCTGAACGGCCGTGTGGACGCTTCGATTTGCTCCAATGAGCAGAAAAACGGTCGGCGCTCACCCGGCGCCACGCACGCCAGAAAAACGCCTGGTTCTGACGTCCGTGTGAACGAGGCCTAACTCTAACACGTTGGTTCGACATTTAGGACTTTGCGTCGCCAGTTACGTAGCATGAAACATAGGGAACTCGGACAGCGCCCGGGACAGCGCCCGGGGAGCAGTGCTTGGGGACGGTACCTTGCTCATGAGTACCTCAGTGCTAACTTTACCGGCCCTGGATTCCAACCTGCGACCTTCTGATCACGGGGCGAACGCCCTACCGTTACGCCCCCAACTGCAGCACTAACCTTATCAGTGGTGATCGTAGTGACCGGCACGCGATCACTTATTGTGAATTTGTGTGCCGCGTATGTGGAAGCTGGCGTTAGCAAGTTGAAATTAACGTGAGATAGATTAGCCTTTTAGCCAGATAGCTGCTACCGAGCTCAACGCTAATTTGGCTAAAAGTAAAAGGCTTAGGAGAGCTGTAACTGCGAGGACACGTCCAATGGCCGTTTTAACGGACGTGTTGTCGACTGCATCTTTCCACGGCGTCCCCCCGCCCCCAACAATTCCGCCGTCAAAGTCTTCGGCGGGCAGAAGATTGTCCTCACGCTTCGCAGGTCGTCGGCGCTGACAGGGGCAGTTGTTTTAACCCATTTTTTCATTGTCCCAGTGGTTTTTCTGTCATCAGTTGCAGTTGTTTCACACAGCTGACCTGGCCTTTGCAGTTTGGTACGTACAGAGTGTTGCTTCATTCTAGATGTGCTGCGCTTTGCTGTACTGTTGGGGTTTTGCTAAGCCATGGCTTTGATGAAATTATGCTTTTGCAGCAACCAAGTGATTCGCTTTGTTTTCCAGACGGCAAGCATTTGTCATGTTGGTTGACCTTGCGCACAGAGTTAAGGAGAGATTTCTCTTGGTTGTTCTACGTCCTGTTCTGCCAGAGCTCAGCTACGTTATGTGTTTAGGACTGCAGATATTGATCAATTCCGTAATATAATTTTACTTTGATTAATCAAGCAATTAATAGATTTACAGTCAGCCCTCGTGCGTTCGCGCCTCGTGATTCGCGAGTTCACAGATCCGCGAAAATTTCATTGGGACCGACCTTGTTTGCATCTGCGATTTTTCCGCACGTCTGCGGAATCCTCGAAAAACCCTACAGAAGTGTTCATGTTTAATTTGCGTTGGAAATTCATCGTTTTCCGTTTTCCTAAAGAAAAATTTCGTTAAACGAAGATTCTACCGTGTTTTTAGGGAAAGTTCAAGACGTACAAAATAAATCGGTTAAAAAATCCCTTAAAAAACGTGACTTTCTTATGGAAACGTTCCTACGCCTTTACAAGATGCGAATCCCATTCGCAAAGTTTATTCCCTTTAGAAATAAATATAGAAATAAGCACATATTACCGTTTTTAGTAACCCTACCAAACATCCACGAATCCTCCTCATTCGCGACAGGTTCTGGGACCTAACCTCACGAAT
>JAVGVS010002819.1:0-10624 GCA_032718565.1 Distichodus sexfasciatus
GATATATATATTTATATACCACGCTTGACACCAATTATATATATATATATGTTGTCATGTTTTATTAACACCAGCAACAATGCCCATCTGGAGGAGTTATGTTGTAGGATCTACCTGTATGTTTTATACAGCGCACGAATTCCGTGTCTTTATCAACAATGTGAGTGTGAATCAGTAGGTTGTAGTTTCACACGTAAAGCCTGGCATCATGACACAGCTTTAACAACACAAAGCGGTTTGATGCCAGCTCACATGATGCCACTTTATGTCCCTCAGCTGCAGTATTTTACATTAGTGTCGCATTATTGCTGTCCCCTGACCGGTAGTGCAGGCATCAGAGTAGCTCCACAACACACACTCTACACACACGCAAAAACAACACACACACACACATTCTCTGTGCAGTGGCCAGCTGAGATTAGGCGGATTGGATTAATCTAATTACGAGGTTCCTGGCTGTCATGAAATCTGATTAGTGCTGGGTTTGAACGCTGCAGCATCTTTATTCTCACAGCTACAGTGAGTTCTTCATCCGTGTGTTATTTGCTTATTTGTTTTTCACATTAAAATCAAAGAGTTTCCAAAACCAGAATGAGGAAGGACCACGTGCTGTTCCAGTTTCACACGCAAACACAAATCAGTAAAAAGCAGCAGGGGTGGAAGTAATGAATTACAAATACTCTCAC
This sequence comes from Distichodus sexfasciatus, assembly GCA_032718565.1. Taxonomy (NCBI): domain Eukaryota; kingdom Metazoa; phylum Chordata; class Actinopteri; order Characiformes; family Distichodontidae; genus Distichodus; species Distichodus sexfasciatus. The sequence goes on from JAVGVS010002819.1 coordinate 687, forward strand.
TACTGTAATTAAGTAGGTTTTTTGGGTACTTGTACTTTTATGAGTAGTTTTTCAAGTGTGTAATTTTACTCATACTTGAGTACAATTTACACCATGTAATCTACTTCGCTACTTATAAAATCAAAAGTCGCTACTGAGTACGCCCACAATTTGAATTAATATTTAAACCTTTCATCTGCATCTTTGCAGTCAACAAGGCTGTGCAATCGCGACCGCGCCAATTAATCTATGACGTAAGCAAAAAATAAACTCCGCTGCAGCAGCAGGTACAGGTGTCTGGAGGTATTACACAGTGGAGTACAAACTCATTTATACACTGAAGATTTAACATGTACAATGTACAATGTAACAGTATTTGTACTTGAGTACAAATTTTCAGTACTCTTTCCACCTCTGAAAAGCAGAGGTGTGAAAAGTCCACACGTTCTTCACTCAAGTAGAAGTATAGATCTGTGTGTTTAAAAAGACTCTAGTAAAAGTATTGACTCGACTTCGTTACCCAAGTTAAAGTGTAAAGTACAGGCTCTAAAACATACTTCAAGTATAAAGGAATAAAGTTCCCTTGTGAAGGACAAAAGCAGCATTTTTGGGCAAAGCTGACTGGACTCCATGTCCCAGCGTTATGTAGAGCACAAGCAGAGAAAAATAAAGCCACATGATACATAAAGTTGCATTGATCATTACCATCATTATACATGATGATCACCTCTATCCTCAACACATCATACAACAAATATTATAGAGCTGTAAAGAGCGCTGTAGAAATAAACTCAACTCAACTGAAGTGAACTTGGTGGAGCTGAGCTTCTTTCTGCACCGCAATCACCACATCACTTCCCACCGAGTTGCCGCCTGCTTTTAGCTTCTTATTCTCTCTCTTTCACTTTATCGTGTCTGTCGTGTTGTGAGTCATGTGCAAACACCAATACATCAATGGGATTGTCTTTTCTGATTGACCACGTGTAATGGTCACCTCCAGGTCATTCCCCTTGCACTAAAATGCAATATCAGAGCACATTTTTCATTTTCTCCATTTTTAACACAACTTTTAAGTTGAAATCATAAAATAACTCATTTGTTTCTTCATTTTGGTTTTGGAAATTAATTTGGAATTTTTTAAGTTTTGTTTTTAATATGAAAATGAATGAAGGAATGAGAGTAGGATTGTTCTTCATCACGACCAGCAGTTGATACCTGACAAAGCCTGGAGTCCTGCAGTGAGATGATGGTGACCCCGCTGCAGGCTTCAGATTAAAGGCTAATCTAATCTTGCTGGTCTGCTGGTGCAGGAGAGTCTGAACGTTAAAGACGGGGTTTATTGGATCAGGCTGGGTGTGATTATAGTCCGGCTTTGTGCTGATGGATTAGAAAAGCAGCTCTTAAACCTGGAGCTGGGTTCTAAACACAGTTTGAGTTAATCTCAGTCTCAGCAGTGGAGTGGGATCAGGATTGAGACCATAACCTGCTGGAATTATCCATCTACAAATACAACCCCCTTAAAGTTCATCTATTTCATCACTCATCTTAAAATCAAGAAACTAAACCCAATAATAATAATAATAATAATAATAATAATAATATCAGAACAAAATGTAAAAAATGACTACTCTTTTTCCCCCAGTTTTCCATTGGTTTTCAGGGTGTTTTTCATGTTTTACGTTTCTTTTCAGTGCAAAATAAGAAACCAAAGAACGACTTGTTGTTTTGTTCTTTTCACTTCAGTTTTGGATAATCACATATTTTGGGATTTTGTGTTTGGTTTTAATGTGAAAACACATGGATGAATGATATCTGGGCTCCTCTGAACACATGACATGTTAAAGAAGTTTCAGCAGTTCAGTAGCTGTTTATTACAGTGTAGTTAAGAGTTTAACTTTAGGTGTAAGCATCACTACTTGCTCTGACGTACGCTGTAAAGAGATGTGAATATGTGACCCTCTGATCACCAGGAGGTGATGAGCGTTCCTCACATCACTGTACATCTGCCTTTGTTTTCATTGATTATGATCTTGTGCTTGAGGGAGATTTCACTCAGGGGAACGCTTTATTTTCTTAATTCAGTCTGAATGCACTCTGCCCTCTCGCTGTGTGAGAGATGAAGTAAGAAATGTGCTGTGTAATTCTCCCGATCAGAGCTGAGAAATATCATCAAACCATTTTACACACACCCACATGCTGCCAACACACACACACATACACACGAGTAGGCAGCTGGTAGTGTTAACGGTTAGGGAGGTAGCCCAGAGGGTCGCTGGTTCAAGGGCCAGACTGGTAAAGGTACCACTGAGGTGCTCATGAGCAAGGTAGAATGATATGTGCAGCATTGATGAAGGCTATATTAAGTAAACTTTAAATATACAATATTCAGTGAGGTATGAGCAGCAGCACGATTCACATTTTAAGATAATAAGGTAAATAAACCAGTTCCTCCAGGATTTTACAGAGCTTTTTTGAGATTGTTGCAGCCTAAAATGCCTGATGCAGCAGCTTTCCCAAAAATTTGGTGAAAGATGTGGTGTTTTTAGCCACTTAGTTGCATTAAAGTTGCGGGAAAGTTATGGGACAATTTGTGATCTTCTTTTATAATGATTCTGTAACAATCCATTAAAATAAAGGGAAAAACACTGTTATTGTTATTAACCATTAATCATTTATTTTTATGATTAGTTATTGAGTTATTGAATGTGAGTCGTTTTTATCAAATGTTGCGGTAATTGGAAAATTGCACAGTATTAATGACTTGAGGAGTTGTGTTGTGTTAATGACTTGTGTTAATAGTTGATCACAACATCGTGAGATCCTGAAGGCTCTGATTCATCACTGGTATTGAGAATGTTTGGGCATCAACAGCAGCAGTAGATCTGCTCTAGCTAACGTGCACTATTAACACATAGACATATCTTAACCATAATGTAGCAGAGCATATTCTGTACGTTCCTTACCATCTGCACTGTGTGTTACCAGTGTTCCCCACCAGTGTGTTCAGCACATGGTTAAACATGTATTGCACATTATGCTGTGTTTGATGAACAGGAGTTTGTCCATGCCCTGATTCCCCATAAAGCTCATCTGACTGGTCAACGAGGCCGATCTGTCGAACTGCGCGGCATGAGTTTAGTAGGTTACACCTGAGAGCCTGCAGCACGGCCACGCAACACGGAGCAATTAGTCAGTAGGTGATGCAGGACACAAACACGCAAGAGACGCACACGTAAAACTCATCAGCATGAGGGGCGCTGAAATGCACTCACCTTTAAAGATTAACACTGCTCATCTACACACTCTCCGGTCTTCAGCTTCACTTCTCATTGATGACGCTCTGGCTTATCAACCTTCTTCTTACACTGGAATAAGTGGATCAGTTGCTAGTGTTGGACTCCTGATTGGAAGGTAATCGGTTCAAGTCTCGGACTATTAAAGATGCCACTGAGGTACTGTCCCCAAACACTGCTCCCCGGGTGCTGCCAAAAGGCTGTCCACTGCTATTTCAGGGATGGGTCACATGCAGAGCTGGCGTGGTTGTGGTGCACTGTGTGCTGTGTTCAACATGACAAATCTCTTTAAATGATTAGGTTGGTGAAAGTGAAATATGTGTAAAGTGTGAACATTTTTACACTATTCTGCAGTGTGGATGGAGGCTCAGTCTGAACAAACTCACAAACTTCTCTCTCATTCACACATAAATTCATCAGGAGTTGATCTGCAGTGGAGAGGACAGCTGGAACGTGTTCATGTATTGAATGTATTTTCCGCCGGTGGAGACGTTGATGCTCGTCTAATGGGAATGTGATGGATGAAGTCTGGTGATGTTGTCCTGAGGGACGCTGCAGTGTGGGATGTTACTGGATCTTACCGCAGTCTTACAGGAACCAGGAGAAAGTGGAAGTGGAAAACGAAACCCAGAATTAATGATCGGACCGGACTCCAGTTTAGGGGTCGAGTGATGCTGCTGATTATAACTGCTGATGGAGAGTGTTTACTGGTATTTACTGATCTGCTGTTATTCCAACACAAAACGTCATTTAAATGGCTTTGAACTGAATTTTGGGACGTTTTCATCATGTTTGTAAAACACAAGTGAAGCAGTTTTCAGTGTTTTCAGACTTAAGACATCTAACAAATCAGATTCAATTTTACACAGAGTGCTTCAGCCAAAGCATCACATTTTAATATTTGTTTATTTTATCTACATATCAGTTTAAAAAATCATGCGTAACCATATAAATGTAAATACTGAGGTCAAACGCTTCTCCACTTAGCATTATTCAAAAATGATTTTGCCATGAAATTATAACTTTTTCTGCAAGATTTTGAAGGAAACATTCCACAGTGAAGCTGTAGAGATGCAGTATTTGGTTGGATTCTGATCTGTCGGTGTTTAACTCCACTGGTGGAGACATTTACCATTTCTGACCAAACCAAGCATGGGCTGGTGGTGGTCTAATGGTCAGGGCACTCGCCCCTGAGCCAAGAGATTGTGGGTTGGAATCTGATCAAGACCCTCAACCCCGAGTTGCTGCAGGGAGAATGAGAATGTCCCTGATTCCAGGAAAATGGGAGTCGCTCTGGATAAGGGCATCTGCTACATGCTGTAAATGTATATTGGGATTAATAAATGCTTATGAAGACTGTCTTCGTCTCCTCCTCAGTTGGACAATCCAGATGAACAAGCTGCGCAGATCAGAAGAGAGCTGGACGGACGTCTTCAGATGGCAGATCAGATAGCCAAGGTAAGTGCGGAACCGTGCTCAGTGCGATCAGCTTTCTACACGGCTGTCGGAACCCGGAGTCTTCACCAGATCAAAACACATTCAATAATGCAGCGGGAGAGGAAGAGAAGCGATATGCATGAATGAGGATGACTTCTTACAAAGGCAGAAATGTCTTTTCATTAGAAATTCACTCTCATTCTTCTCCAGTGGTTCTGTTCCGTCACACAGCAGATAAAACAAAGCGCTGGACATGTTCACTCACCACTCCCTAATTAGAGACACACACCTCACATCTACACTCACTTATTCTGCCTTATTAAAGTCTGGCTGGACAAACCCAGATTTTAGCTGCTCTGTGGTGATGTCCAGTCTCTGTCTTCAGTTTAGCCTGAGTTTTTATATGGAAATGATTGTTGGTTTTAGTTCCACGTTTAGATATTTCTGTCCTTCATAGTTTTAATCAGTGAAATAGTCAATAACACATAGTGAAGGGCAAATTACCAAGCAGATAACGTTTTAAAAGTTACAAGAAACTAAAGTGTAATATTTTCTCTCCTGTCCACTCGTCTCGTTGCTGACCTGAAGGCCGGGAAGTTCCCCAAGTTTGTTTCTAAGGACATGGAGGCGATGTACATCGAGGAGCTGAAGTCGTCGGTCAACCTACTGATGGCCAACCTAGAGAGCATGCCGGTGTCCAAGGGTGGAGAGTTCAAGCTGCAGAAGCTGAAGAGAGGACACAACACCTCCATCATCGACATGGGGCAGGAGGACGAGAACCAGCTCTCCAAATCCGACGTGGTTCTCTCCTTCACACTAGAGGTACTGTCCATCCCCCTGTCCATTCCTCTGTCCATACCTCCATCCCTCCCTCCCTCTGCTCCTCCATCTGCTCCTCCATCCATCCCTCTGTCTGTCTGCTCCTCCATCCTGAGGACTGGTTTGGTATTTGAACAGATGATCCTAAGGTTGACCCCAAATCCTGTGTGCCCCTGAGGCTGGTGATCCCTGCTGTGGTCTAACACAGTAGTTTGTAATACTCAGCTCAGCTCGGTGAACAACATGTAGCCCCAGTGGAGGAGGAAGCTTTAACAGAACCAATACTCAGAACAGCCTCACGTGGTCTTTATGTAGCCGATAAAAGCAGCAGAGTCTGGGATGTCATTTCAGTACAGAAACAATCCTGCAAATGACCAGCTCTGGATTACTGACCATGAGTTTTTAGTAAGGATGTGACCTCGGTGAAAACCTGCTGCCTTCCTGTGAGGTTACAGCTCTAAGCCTCTGAACTCCTGATCCATGTCCTTTATGACGGACAAAAACCTGTAATGATGTCCTGCAAGCCCCTAACGAGGAAGTACCAGCACCTGTCGCTCAGCATCAAGCAGAGTGGGGATTTGTGTTGAAAGCTGTTTATTCTGAACATCTCATTACATCACATGACACTATTAAATATTACAAATCACATCTTACAGTTCTACCGTCCCTCCGACGTTTCATTTCCATTTGGGATGGTGGTGAATCTAGAAAGCGTCACTTTGCATTTATCAGGCTGAGAGGAGAATAAAACGGCATTAATATCTACCAGACACCTGTGTGTGTGTGTGTGTTTTCTGTGCAGGTTGTGATTATGGAGGTTCAGGGTCTGAAGTCTTTGGCTCCGAACCGCATCGTGTACTGCACCATGGAGGTGGAAGGTGGTCAGAAGCTGCAGACTGACCAGGCCGAGGCCTCCAAACCCACGCAAGTCACCACTTTATACAGTTTAATATCAGATTTATTGATGCACAATAAAATCCATATCGCAATAATACAGCACACACACACAGACACCATCCTATACACACACACACACCATCCTATACACACACACACACACAGTGGACATTACATAAATTGATATTTAATTTGTACCGATGCATATCTCAGATCGTAGCCATGTGTATATCAGTTGAAAAGAAGGTTTATAATCAGTAATAAAGCATATGTATGTAGTTGTGTTAGGGGACATGCAGACACACTGTCTCTCACCTCTGAGCCTCTGTGGGAGTGTGTGTGTGTGTGTGTGTGTGTGTGTGTGGAGTGCTGCTGGGAGCACGTGTGTGATCAGACAGCTGACATGAGTGTGGATCGATTTCTTCACGTCGCCTTAATCAAAGCCGGATTATCAGTGTGGATGTGGACAGATGGAGAGTCACGTTCCTCAACAATCTCACCAAAACCACACCAACACACACACACACACACAACTCAGCGTCCTCGTGTTGCTTCAGGCAGTTACAAATGTTTAGGAGGGTGTTGTGGCTCATGTCTGAGATAGCTGCTAATAACGACTACATTGGAAATCCAACACTGAAGGAATACTGGAAACTGGTCAACGCCTGCTGACGTTATGAACAAAAGCACAGCGCTCCCTTCGGACTCTCAGTGCAGTTATGAATGGTGGGGTTTATCTGTGCTCGTGTGTGTGCTTGTTTGGTGTGTGTGTGTGTGTAGGTCAGTATGATGTAGTGTGCATGTGCTCCAGGTGCTATTTCAAGTTGGTCGTCCCCAATGTGTCCAGCAGCAGGTGTGGATGTGAGTTAGTAAAAGCAGAACGCTCCGGTTTCACCTCCGCACTCCACGACCTGGCCTGTAGAGGGAGCCGGAGAGCAGAGAGGGAGGGCTGGTGTGAACTAAAGATGTAGACGTGCTGATTCTTGTTGATCTCTACGGCTCGCTTCATCAGGACGGCCTGCAGGTGTAGTTGATCAGTGCAGAGCGGAGCATCATCAGTAAGGTGGAGCTGTAATAACTTCTATTATTAATGAGGCAGATTAATCACTGCGCTAATGACTTCACGTCCACGCCAGCAGGAGACCCAGACGTCTTTGGTCTTCAGTGTCTCTTTTTATTCCACATTGTGATATTGAAGTGAGTGAGTGATTATTTTTGGCATTGTGAACACAGCACAGCGGTTTAAAGACCTCGGCTTGTGTTTAACTCGTCCCTGGTGAGCAGGGTGAATAGCACACGCCGTTAGTTACAGCACTTGTGATACAGTGATGCGTTGTACACTAATAAGGCTAACTTTTTGGTAGATATTAATGTCAGTAACTCATCAGTAATTAGTGATAAAAATGTCATGAAGCATCAGGATGGACATGATCCATAGCACGACTTGTTTATTACTGGTTATTAATGATACTGTCTCCAAACTCATTAACTTCCTGATTATGAATCATTTATAAGGGGAGTTATTATAAAGTTGTGCCTTGTTCATCCATATAACAGCTCACACTGTCACCGTCATCACGGGAAACTGCTATAAACTTAATATTTTCATCAGTTCAACTCTTTCCACTTTATTGCACACAATGGACTTTAGTAGAGGTCGTCCGATATTGTTTTTTTTGTAGTGCCGATATCAAAACTGATTATTGTTAATTAACAGAGCTGATAACTGATATTAAGAACTGATGTGCAATAAAATTAATATCTTTTTCACAATGTAGAATTTTCCAAACCCCAAGCTCGGCTGGAACTCTCCTCCCTCCTCTTCTCCTTCTCGGAGCTGCGTTCGTGTGTGAGTGTGGTGTGAGAGACAGCAAGGCTTCAGCGCTGATTGGCTACTGCTGGTGTGGCGCATAGCCAATCAGAGAGTGTTGTGGGCGGGACATTAAATGAAGCGAGAGTCGAGAGCAAACAACACAGAGAGAAGAGACGGCAGTGGAGCCACAGTAGCACCTTGTAGTTACTTCATATCACTGATGGTCAAAATTAAACATTGATATTGATAATATCTAATATGCCTAATATCAGCCGCCAATGATCAGCCCGCTCAATAATCATTCAACCTTCATTTTTACCATAGTGTTTTTGACTGTGATGCGTGCAAATGTAAAATAAAGACCACAGTGTAGAGGTAACTGTGTGCTGAGGCCAATGGCACAGATTTTAAATAAGATTCACCTGTGTGTGTTTGTGTGTGTGTGTGTTTAAGAGTGAATAATAGAAAGCATTTGGCCTTGTATGTGTAGTAATGAGTCATATCGGCCTGCTGCCACACACACACACACACACACACACCACGCACGGATGTTTTTTTCACTGAATCATTACAAAGTGACCAAATGTGCAGAGATCTAGAACAAAGCTCCTGACACCACACACACACACACCCTGAGAGGCAGGACTGAGTCAGGGCCACTGTATCAATGCTGTTGCCGCCTGCCAAGTGTGTGTGTGTGTGTGTGTGTGTACTGAGAGGAATCTTCAGCACATGGCAGTGTTAGTTCACACAAGCAGAGTTAAATGGTCAAACTGCACAGCTGACAGTGCTGCTTTGATACTGTGGTGTGTGTGTGTGTGTGTGTGTGTGTGTGAGAACAAAGCCTGCAGCAGATTGATCTTAATATCTTTTAGGAAGTGTGTTAAAAATACCACTATAGATGAATGTTCTGTTATTAATTGGAGCTGTCAAAAGCAACAAAGTTTAAATCAGCACACACACACACACACACACTCTCTCTCTCTCTCTTTCTGTGCGCTGCTGTGTCCCCGGCCTCGCCCCTGGCGTTCCGTGGGGAAGTGGGATGAGAGAGGTTGCTATGGAGACCCTTCTCTCAGTGCACAGATCCCCACAGGACCACCGACCGTCCCTGTATCTCCAGAGACCACACACACACATTCACTTAGTGTACATGCACAACACATATGTATCACACACATATCACCTCAAATGTACACACAATACACACACACACCATATACACACATTTACTTCATGTTGGATGTACACACACACACACACACACACAAACCCTTTCAACACATGCACCACACACTCACATCTACACATATCACCCACAATACACACACACACACTTGATGCTTGCTGTCTGCATAAACACGCCATGAATTAACATATAAACAAGACAACACACACTCACACACACACACAACTAAACAGAGTGCACACACAAGGCGGCTGATAAGGCAAGTTGAATTTGTAAAATATTCATTACCAGTTACTCTTTATCTCCCCTATTTCTGTGTGTGTGTGTGTGTGTGTGTGTGTGTAGGTGGGGAACACAAGGAGACTTCACCACCACACACCCTCTACCTGTGGTGAAAGTGAAGCTGTTTACAGAGAGCACAGGAGTTCTGGCCCTGGAGGATAAAGAGCTGGGACGGGTAACACACACACACACACACACACACTCAGACACACTTACACACACACACACA
>JAVGVS010002820.1:0-10624 GCA_032718565.1 Distichodus sexfasciatus
TCTGCAGCTCTCCTTTGCGTTGTTGCCGTGGAAGATCAGACGGATGGCCATGTTTTTATACTTTACAGCTTGGTGGTAACAAGAATGCTGAAGGTGATTAAATGTCTTGCAGATTAACTTGATTTCCTGCCACAAAAACCCACAAACGTTGATACACTTTATTGGATGGTTGATTATCTTGGTTCGGTTTTATGTGCATTTACCTTCTTAATCTCATGTTTGGCCAGCCTTATCAGTTTGTCCATGGTCCTCTCACACAACCAACACATGGCCACATTCCTCTCAGCTTCCTAAAATAAGTTTGAAAAAAAGAGTTAATAATAATGACAAACCATTAGAAACCACTCAGAAATGTTGCAACGTTGGGAAGCTTTTGCTTTGATAGTTTTATTACCTGCCTTAAGAGCTCAAATCCATTTCGGACATCGTTTGTAAGGTTCATTGCTGTCGTGTCCAACGAGGCCGTGTGTATTGCACTTGAACATTCACACCTACGAATGTCTATAAATGGATCAGATGTATGAAACAGGTCCCGCTTGATTCCAACTTATTTACATAAATATTAGCTTTATACAATGATTACGTCTCATAGGAAAGCTTAGACTGATTAATATTGATGTGAAATTCAAATCTCACCCGACACTACCGTCAGCAGTCCAAAGCAGACCAGGTTTTGTAAGAAACCGACCATATTTGGGGTGAAATTTGGGTTCTCACAGGGATCAGCTCAACTCCCGGTTATCACATGTACCGATCTTCTCTTCTGTCTTTTCCAGCCTGCTGTCTGACTCCGAAGTAAGTTGACAGAACAGTTTTGAGGCCCGAAACACACACCCATCACACCCAAAACACGCAGCTGGCACTTGTGGTAAGTTTGTTTTAACACCCGTAGAGGAAAATTGCTGAGTAGTAGGGATCCAGAAACATCCAAACACACATACACACTAAATTATTTCACACCAAATGTTAGTTTTTAGTTTCTGCATCAACAAACATTCAGAAGTGTATTGGCAAGTATGTTGTCACATACAAGGAATTTGCACTGGTGGTTGGTGCTAAGACATTTAAAGTAAAAACAGATTTTGCAAGGTGTATTCAAAGTACTAATATAAATATAAATACAGCCGCAAGTGGCAACAAGTGGGATCCAAGCACAAGTCGCAAAAACAACACAAAAGGGTTAGCACTGACCATCAGCAGTGTCTCTGTATGTGTGTAGACCAATAAAGACATGACATAAAACCACACAGCTACATTAATCATATCAAGACATAAGGAGTTAGAATGTAGAAAGTGTGTAATAAAGTGAAATGACATAGGAAAAATAGAAGATGTGAACATTATATAAGTTATAAAAGTTCTGTTGTGACATCACATAAATGTATCAAAAAACGTGTTTTCTTTGTTATTGGCCAATCACTACGATTTTTGGTCTGTGTTGACCATTCCTACTTACCCTGTAATTTTCAGCTTTCTGCGTGTTAGAGTTCAAGCTGCACAATCCATTTTGTATAATAGTAATAATAATACTAATAATACTACTACTAATAATAATAATAATAAAATGATAATTTGTCATTGCTGATGCAATCATATAATAAAGAAGAAACAGAACAATTTCTACTACAATTACTTCATGCTTGGACCCTTAAATTATGGATTTGATATTCGGGGAGTGCCAGGATATAGTTATCAATAAAACTATTAACAATTTATCAAAAACAAATATTAGATGTTCTAATATTATTGTATTTGCTTTCATGCATATTACACACCATCTGTTTTGTTATTAATATTAATAAGTACAGATCATGTGCAATATTTATTAATATTAATGAAAGTAATTGAATATAAATAGCAGTATGCATTTGTTCATATTCCAACCCTTTTGTATATTTTCAGTTTTGTCTATTGTAAGCATATTTTTTACTCTAGTGTTAATTTTATTGTTTAGGACTAATAAAAAATGCATAAAGGCGTCTATTTATTATTGCAGCTTTAAAATAAGTTCAGGTTGGAGAAAGCTGCATCCTATAATACAAGTGTGGAACTTGTGGAATGTATGTGGTTGTTGTTTTTTACATGATTAAGCAGAACTAGAAGTTAAGCAACACGTTTCTTGCTGTCTCAGAGGTGTTAAGGGGAAACGGGAGGTGGCAAACAGAACACTGTACGTTTCAAATGTGCATGAACCAAACAATGAGCAGTCTTTTTTAAGTGCTTTGTTACTGTTTCTAAATTTTATACATATTTATATTTGCACATATGGCTGGACGTTATGACCTCAAACCAATATCAGGAGTAATTGAACATTTTCCCTCCATTACGATTAATTAACGATTATTAGTTTGTTTTTATTTTTTTGCCCTCATAGTTCAGGGTTAAACTGTAACTATGCTCAATTACTAACGGTAAATCAAAGGATGTTTCTTCTCTGTAGAAACCAGGAGTACATTTTGTCCTTGTGGATTTAAAATAACTGAAGGAAACATAATTGTAGATTGAGACTGAGACAGAGTTGCGTCAAAACGCATGCTCAGTAGTACACGAATGCGTGAACAAAATGCTTTTATCAAAAAAGGTATTTGTAGCAAAATTACTGCAAAAATAATTGTAATAATTGCTGTGGGCGAGACTATGTTGAGGAGAGGTTCTGGATATCGGTTTCAATGAATCGCTGAGCCTTAATATTTATTTATTTATTTATTTATTTATTTCTCAGTCATGACTTGTTCTCATTCTGTATCTTTTTTTCTTTAACCACCATAGCACATACCTTGTACTGTATGTGACAACGTACTGCACAATAAGCCTCAGATGTCAAACATTTTTTCCCTAAGTGAGCCAGAAAAAGTCAAGCCAGAAAGACAAATGACTAATAAGAAAGACAGTTTGTTCTTCGGTAATAAAGAGGCAAGTTGATGATAATAAGCACAAATTCTTTTGTCTCTCCACTCCCACAAGCTTGTCTGTTGTCTGTCCTTAATTAAGTTTCAGCATTCAAGTCAACTATATTTGACAGCTTCATTTTTACCAAACCCTACCCAAGTATATTCTTATCTTTTCTAACTCTACACAAGTCTCCTCATAATCTCGGCCCAGTTTTTAATCAGTAACAAAAAACCCACATGAAAGCCACAGATTAACTTGATGAACATTGTCATTATCCCAAGTCATGGTTGTGATTAAATACTGAAAAACTGAAGTCATTTCCCTTGTTTGAATTTAAATGTTTGAACTGATTTCACCAGGAGAAATTCATTTTATTGGCAATGACGTACACACTAGTACAACTAGAAACAATATTTAAACACCAAAAAAATGAAAGCACGATGAAAGAGAACGCAGAAGCAGTTCTTTTTTTCAGATGTACATTCCAAGATCGGCATTAATACATGCACAAGTTGACTTTGCGGCACGTCTCTTTAGGCGTGCGGCCGGGGAAGAGAGTTTTGAGAATTTTGGTTTTGATTTTCAAACCCCGCAGTAGGCACTTGTTTTTTGACTTGGGGATAAACTTGCCACAGACTTCGTTTATCTTCTGCAAAAGAGCAAGAAAAGCAACACACTAGGTAAGGACAACTACTGGTGAATGAGGCCCATCGAGGCTGATTGATTTTAGGTGCTTTTTAACATTTTTAACTTTTTAACATTTAAGATAAAACAACAAAAGTCACCTTTTGGATTTTGAGATCGATTTTGGGTTTCGTCTGAATGACGACGTCTTGACACACGCAACAAAAGACGGGATTCTTCTTCCACTTTCGATTAGGAGGACGAGCATGAAGGGGAGTCTGGAGAGGGAAAAACAAGTTGAATATTCAGCTTTTGTTCCCCACAATTCTCTTCATCATGTTTTAAACAGAAGCAGTTTGGAGGAATCTCCACCGTACCTGAGCGCTACCTTCATACACATCGTTCAGGACCTCCAGCCTCTCTAACCCCTGGCGGTTGCTGTGGTTCCGGAGCGACTGCTGGATGCTGAGGTCGGCGGCGACCGTCACTAAGGACCGGAGATAAGTAAGATGCTGGTTGAAATCATTTTATGGATGATGTGGACAAAAAAAAGTTATTTGGAGTCTCACCTGAGATGAGCAGAAGAACTCCGGTGAGTTGAATGACGAACAGCATTGTCACTCTTTCTATTCGTTTACGCTTCCCTTACAGGAAACTAGCACCAAAAAAACAAGTCGTGAGATCCAACCCGGAGCATCACAGCGTAGCTACAAGCCTGAATGTGTTGCTGTCTCTCTCTTTAGTTCTGTCTTTCTCTCTCACACATCTCAATCTCACTCTCTCACACTTTCCCTCGCTCTTCAGTTCTCTCTCTCTTTTAAAGACTCCACTGCTCTCTACATGGATGACTCATTTTGGTTGCTTTTCCTTTTTTTTCTTGCTCTCCCTTTTTTTTACTTTCTTTCTTTGGTTGCCGTTTTCTCCCTCTCTAACCTTATCCTTCCTGTCTTTCTTCCTTCCTATGTTTCTTTCATGTTTTCTTTTTTACTGGCAGTCTGCATGGCCTTCTCTATTCCTTCCCTTCTTAGTCTCACAATGTGTTTGTTGACGTTACAGTTGAAGTGGAACGTGTTAAATGGTAACTGCAAAAACACTGAAATTATTGTTGAACTGAATCCTGTTCAACAATAACTGCAGAAATATTGCAGTTACTATTCAAGGGTTTTTTTTGTTTTTTCACATGTTTAGTAAATGAATAAAAGACAGTGATATGTGATTTAACATGTTCAACTTCAGTAGTAGTGTGGTGGAGAAAAAGTCTTCCAGCAGATTCAAAAAATAAGCTTCACAGCAGGAAGTTGTAGTGGGCAAAGTTTTATTTCCAAATCACCAGTAATTCAGAACAATCACACAATGCCTGCCAGTCCTCAGGGAATTCCCTCTTGATCTGGCTTATGACCATATTCATATACACTTTCTTATCTAAAACACAACCCACATTTTGTAAATATATTTTATATGCAAAACATACCCGCTAGCCGCGCCATCATTAATTACTGGCCTTGAGCTGGCGCAGGGTTTCAGCTACCAATATTTCTCAAGTGCGCGGGTTGATCCAAAAAAAAAAAAGACAGTTTTAATACAACTTTAGGAAATAACATGAAAGGCCTAGTATGATACAGTTTGTGAAAGGTCAAAACCATTAATACACAAAGCTTCAACCATAGGTTTTAATCATAGTGTAAGCAGGGTTACAGGGACATATAAAAAATATATCATAGGCCTGTCAGTGCAGAGTATACAGCATGTGACAGTTACATGATGTCAAACACCTGAATGGCAAACATCTGAAGAATATTCAAATGGAAACTCCCATACACAGAAGAGTTTAAGATAAGGGTGTAAAATACATAGCGTGGGATAAGGGTCTAACAGTGAATCCCACAATAAGTATCCCACTGTAATAGCTGCAATGTTTGTTTGTTTTTTCTGCTTTTCAAGGAAGTAATCAGAAGCCGAACAAAAATTAAATGACATTTACAGTCTTTCTATCTTACTATGTTTCTTTCATGTTTTCTGTTTTACAGTAGGTGACACATGACGTTATTTTTATTAGGCTAACAGACTCAAAAACACATCAAAACAATCACAAACACAGAATAAAAATGGGAGAGCTTTCTGCAGTTCCTAGCACATGTCCAGAATGATACACATTTCTCGAGGAGTTCCACCAGGGAAAAGGAAGTCCATCAGCTCGTGGTGCAATTTTTCCGCTTGAACGAAGCAGGACTTGCGCAGGGAGGGTATTAGATCGTAACACGCTTCAAACAGTTTCTGGAGGTAAAAAGAAAGACAGCACTCTTAAGTTGTTATTTAATGCTAGTAATTATCAACATGGATCAATGGCATTGTCTGTTTTGGACAAGTAACTTCCAAATTGCAATACATTATAGATTATTAGTTACAGTTATTTCAGTAATTGGCTACATTATAATATTAGTGTCTCTGAATTGCATTTGATTGAATCTGTAATGCAGACAGAGCTGCAACTATCGATTCGTTTTGTAATTGAGTATTCTACTGATTAATCAAGTAATCGGATTTTTTTTTTTTTACAGACAATACATTTGTTTTTAGGTTTATTCTAGTGTGAGAGTAGAAGTTAGCAATACATGCTTTATGTTGTATTTAGGACGCCCTGCATTACTCATAGTTTGATGTGTAAATGCTGACATAGTTATGAAATCAAAACATTTCTGATGAAAACTGACTCATTTTTTTTACCTTTAGGTCAAATAAAAGAACTGAAAGAACAATAAAAGAACATTGTTTTATTGCTGAATTGCAGAGTTTTTATTATCTATTATTGTCTAGTTATTACATATGGCGTGACATTCCAACGCTTCTTTATCCGTTTGGTATCCATCAGAATATAGAATAACATTTTTTGATAAATAAATTTTCTTTATTTCTTCTTTCCTATTGATTACACTATAACGTAAAATTGAAGAAAATCTGATCAATTGAAATTTAAGAAAAACTGAAGTGTTAGGTCATTTTGAACCAATCTGGCCTATAAAATGAGCTGCTTTTGGCCTTTCTGGAAGAGAACTACATTTCCCACAATCCCCTGCGCGCCCCTCAGAGCCGCGTCACAATAAAGCGTTAAGCACGTGTTACAGAAACTCAATAAACGGCTGTATAGTGAGTAGAATGCTGATTGTTGTGGTTATTTATCAGCTAACATATGCGTTTTGTCTGTATTAAAGGGTACGTTTAAACTGAACCGGAGCGTTTTAGCGGGTAATGGCACGCTAACACGGGCGCTCACAAACAGGGCGCGTGTTTACATTGCAAAAATGTCATTTATGGGTTTTTACATATTTACTTCGGTTTTTGTGCACGGAATATCTCACAAATACTTTCACATACTGAGGGATCAGGTCTTGTCTTGATCCTGTCTTTCAAATCGCAGCATCAGAACTCGATCCACCAGGATGCGTGATAGCTTTTTCCCACAAGCCATCAGACCCCTGAACACACTTCCTGCCCTCACACTTCCCCCCCATACACACACCTGGACTGTGAACTACCTGACTCTGTTGCACCACTGCACTTTACACATCACCATCGCAGTGATGCACTTTGCTGCTATACGGATTTATGCTATTTCCTCCTCAAATGACTGTTGACACAACACTGCAATAAATGTTTTTGCACTGCTGCCACTATTTGCACACATATTGAACATTGAATACTGAATGTATAAACAGACTGGATATAGAATTCTTTTCACACTATAACTGTCCCTAACCTCCTGCACATCCAGTGTAAAAGTGTAAAAGTCAATTCCACATTGTAGGTAATACTGCATCCAAACTGTCTCTCTATCTACCTCTATTTCTAATTCTAGTTCTAGTTTAAAGTTATATTTAATATTCCACATCTAGTTTGAAATGTATATTTTGTACTTTCTTTATTATTGTTTATTCCATGTGCCTTAATTGTTCTTTGTTCCCTTTTTCCTTCTGCACTGTTAAAACTGGGGGCCACGTCGTGTCGTCTCTCTATGTATCTGTACAGTATAGGGCAGAGATGACAAAGTTTACTTTGACTTTGACTGACTTTGAAAACAATGTGCATCATTAATAAGCATCCGTGTGAAACACAAGCGGCGCATGCACTAGAGAGTGCAATGAATTAAATGAAGCTTCGATTCTGGAAAAATTGCCTCGACCATTTGGTGTAATCGAATTATTCGAGTTATTCGAATAATCGTTTCGGCTCTACTTTTGAGTTACTTTCAGAAAATAGCAGAGGAAGTAGGACTTGGCATTCTGAAGCGCTAAAATGTAGTTTACTGCAGTTCATTCTATTTCCAGTAGAGGGCGATGTGGTGTAGCATAATGACTAGCCATACAGTCTGTAGAAAATAGCTTGTGAGTTGTGAAGTGCCTTACTGAAATATTTAACGAGTGTAATATTAAAAAGTGTTTTAGTATTGCCTTGCATTACTGTGTTACAGCAAAACGTAATACAGTACTGTAATTGCGTAACTCCCAACACTGCCATTGCTAGCCCAGAACCAACTTATAAAGCTCTCACAAAACGACACAGATCGGCCCGGATTACCTTGTGAATTTTGTGGGAGACCGAAGGCATCACTCTCCCGACAAGCCTCCGACAAATGAAACACCTGATCAATCGTTTTTTCTGTGAAAGCAAGAGATGTTGTCGTGACGTTCAGGAATTGCCAACATTTCTCCGCTGATGTCGTTTTTAACAACAACAAAAAATCTTAAGCTTTCAAGACAGACACTTTGTGTGGGCATCGGCACCCACCTGATCGTCGTGGTTTTGAAATTCGGAGGAAGTTTTGTCGCGACGATTCCACGTTTTTTCCTCCAGGCGGTAATGACCGTCACGAGGAAAACCACTGCAGGCCACAACTTGGTACCAAAAAAGAGAAAAGTGTGGATTAAAATAATAGATGCAGCCAGCGATCAGTCTAAAGGCATCTTCCCATTAAAAACTCCTACATTCTTACCAAAGCACAAGCACAAGAGCAGAAGCCCGAGCTGCATCGCATGAGGCATTTGTTGCCGACTGAATAAACGATACAGCAACGATTTTTTCAGTCTTTTCGACGAAAAACTCAAATTCAAAAAGGGAGATGGTTGAAAAACACGACGGTTGGCAATCGTTTGCGGTCAAACCCTGTTCACTCAGGCCTCGCCAATCTGCTGACTCGTGTGACAGTTTTTTGTTGTTTTTTTGCAGTTTGTGGCCAAAAGGTGTCATCAACTATGGCGTTATTTTTGTGCCAAGCGCGCAGTGGAACTTTCGCGAACAGAATCTCGTGTTCACGCGCTCGATCTCTTGCCGCTACGTTAAAAGGTCAAAGCCACGTAGAGACACGTGGAGAGTCGCCTCCATGTTGTCCAGTACAAACACTGGTGTTTGCTTTTGAAATTTGTGCAGACATAAAAGCGAATTCCTTTACTTCACGACACATAACACCATATCAAACATCATAACTATTTCACGTGAATAATAACTGCTATTTTCGGACAGTGTCTTAACTGACTTAACTGATGTGTATTAATCCATTCTGAATACAGTAATATGGTTAGGAATTCTGTAACCTTAAAGGTAACTACTGACCGACAAAAAAAGCAGTTTTATAAAGATTTCATCTTCAGCCGTAGTGCACCTGTAGGCCTATATCTTTCATACATCAGGGGGAGTACTGAAATGATTGTATACATGAACGCGTTATGTTAGACATTAATGGAGCTTTACGTTTACGCTTGATCAATATTATTGGTGCGAACAGTGTAGTAATCTAGATATGGTTAGGGACACCCTCCAACTGTCCAAACGCAGTTCTACGCCCTTGGATTTAGGAACATGAACAGATACAAGTAGTATGAAGTTTTTTAGAGTTAGAGAAAGAGGCTTTAAACGCGTTTTGGGGTAAAATAAATATTAATATAATAATGGGACGTGTCATTGTAACGTAGTACACCCTACATTAGGGTGGTGAAGGGAATGAATGGGCACAGACAATTCGTGTTCTGAATATATTAGGGATTTATTTCAAAGTCAAAGTCAAATTAAGTTCATTGTCATCTCTGCTATATACTGTACAGATATACAGAGAGACGGGATGACGTTGCTCCCGTTTTCAGTGCAATAGGGAACAGGAACAAATAAGGCACATGGAATAAACAATATATAAACAGAATACAAAATATACATTTTAAACTAGAAATGGAATATTAAATATAACTTCTTAAATATTAAATATATAACTAGAACTAGAAATAGAGGGAGGTAGAGAGACCGTTTGGATGCAGTATTACCTACAAAAGTGGAAAATGACTTTCACACTGAATGTGCGAGAGGTTAGAAACAGTTTCAATATGAAAATTCTATATCCAGTCTATTAATAAAACAGTATCTCTTAAAAAGTATGACTAACATATATTTTAACAGTAGTGGAGAACCAGAGTCTGTGCAATATTGTTCAATAATTTATGCAGAAACAGTTAGGGAGGAAGTGACCAGTGATATATACATTTAATGTTCAATGGTTGTGCAAATAAGCATTGCAAAAATTACTATAGCAGTGTTGTAGTAACAGTCATTTGAGGAGGATTACCATTTCAATCGTCTGGCATTTAATAAATGTATCAGTTCTCGATGTGTTTTGTTGAATTGTATTAGGTAAATTATATTGTATAGAAGCCGACAGAATACGCACGTCAACATTACACCGAAAAAACTGTATAATATAAGCAACGTATGGTTTTTACTCCACTACATTTACTTTTAAGATAATGTTATGAAGGCTATCGTTACTTCGAATACACGATGTGCTTTTGAACACATCTGAGGTATTTTTAAAGGCAAGCACTCCAGTAGGGACTGATCCGATCCGATCTGGTGACTGTAAATATACAAATTGCCAAGATATATGGGTAAAAATGATTACAAATGGAAAAAAAAGAGTAGTAAAATGTATTTTATATTTGTATTTATTCATTTCCTCAAACAGTTGATTGATCACAGATTCGGTACAGAAGCATCGCTTTAAAATTAGGTCCGATGAGTACAAAAATACATATATCAAATTGTGTATATTGTATATAATAATATATATATA
>JAVGVS010002821.1:0-10622 GCA_032718565.1 Distichodus sexfasciatus
ATGGTATTATTATTATTGTTATTATTATTATTAGTCATATATATATTCTCAATATATAAGTATAGTATATTTACACTATATTACACCCCCAAATTTGTATTAATAAATGTGTCAGTAATATTCTTTCTGAATGCACATGCAGCTATTGACAGAATGTATTTTTCTAGAAATTCGATGTGTGCACAGTGTGTGTGTGTGTGTGTGTGTGTTGTGCAGTAATGATGCTATGTGTGTTGCCTGCAGAGGCTCTGGCAAGGTAGTCAAACTGCTAGCACTGCACACAGGATTAGCTGTGAGTGTGTGTGTGTGTGTGTTCATGACCAGTGCCAGAGGCTACTTCACACCCATGTAACCACACAGTGGGCATCTAAACAGGCACTTTAGCCTGCAGTATGAAGTCAGACTTCACACCATATGGACCTTCTCCCTCCCTCTCTCCATCTCCCTCTCTCTCTGTCTTTCTCTCCTCCCTCTCTCCATCTCACTCTCTCTCTCTATCTCTCTCTTTCTCTTCCTCCATCTTTCTCTCTTCCCCTCATGCTCTTTCTCTCAGCTTTTCTCTCTCCCTGTCTGTCTCATCCTCCCTCTCTCCCTTCTTCTCTCTCTCACTCCCCTCTCTTTTTTGCTCACCCTCGCTCTCGCTCTCCCTTAAACTTTCCCAGTCTAAACTTGTAGACTGAAATCTCTCCCTCTCCCCTCCTATCACCTCTTCATCTTTTTCTTTCCTCCCCCTTTTATTCCCCTCCATCCGTATTTTCGTCCCCATTGAGCCGAAAGACACCTGAACTTCTCCTTTTTTTCCACACAGTGACCTGCTTTCCAGTCATGACCGCTATACCTCACTCCTCCTCTGACATGCCATTGGCCCGCAGTTACCGTTCTGACGTCACCCTGGCTGAAAAATAAATAATATTTGATATTAAAATATAGAATACATCCAATATTTTATTTAAATCAAAAATATATTTATTTAAAAATGTATTCTATATATTTTATATCATCTGTAGACGGAGGAGGAGGCCAGAACGTGAAGCCAGTTCTACAGGACTTCAGCCTGAGAGAGCGAGAGAGAGAGACAGAGGGAGAGAGGGAGGGGGTAAAAAAAGGGAGGGATGAAGGGAGGGAGAAGGAGTATGACGCATAGCGAGCAGCCGTTAGTGGTTGATCAGTCAGCAGCAGCAGCAGCAGCTCGCAGTGTTTCCAGCATTAAGCCAGTCAGAAGCACGTGATACCGCAGTGTTATCACTCCGAGGAGGAGGAGGGAGAGTCGGAGACAATGACGGAGGGATGGAGAGACAGAGAGGGGAGGAGAATTTCTTTCCTTTCTGTCTAAGTGGGGAAGAGAAACAGAGTGTTGCATATGTACAAAGCGGGGGGGGGAGAGAGAGAGAGAGAGAGAGAGAGACTGAAGAAGAGAGGCTGGGAGAGATAGAGAGGGAGGAGAGAGGGATACTGACTGAAAGAGACACTAAAAAAAGAGGGAAAGAAAGAAGAAGAGAGGAAGAGTGCTAGAGTAAAAGAGAGAAATAGAGAGAGAGGGGCATGAGGATGAAGAACTAAAGAGAGAGACCAAAAGAGGAAGACAGACAGACAGGCATAAAGAAAGAGATAGAGAAAGGGAGAGAAAGACTGAACGAGGGAGACAGACTGAGAAAGAGAGAGTGAGAGAGAGAGAGAGTGAACAAGGGAGATGGACTGAGAGATAGAGAGAGACTGAACGAGGAAGACTGATGGACTGAAAGAGAGCGAGAGAAGGAAAGAAATGCATAAAGAAAGATAGAAAAAGGGAGCGAAAGACTGAACGAGGGAGACAGACTGAGAGAGCGAGAGAGAGAGAGAAATAGAAATAGAGGAAGAGACTGAAAGAGAGAGAGAGAGACTGAAAGAGAGAGAGACTGAAAGAGGAAGACTGACAGACTGAAAAAGAGAGTGAGAGGAGGAAAGAGAGGTATAAAGAAAGAGCGTAAGAGAGAGAGAGAGAGAGAGGGAGTGTGTGTGTGTGAGAGTGAGAGAGTGTGTCTGAGAGAGGGAGTGTGTAAGAGAGAGAGAGAGAGAGAGAGAGGGAGTGTGTGAGTGTGTGTGAGAGTGAGAGAGTGTGTGTCTGAGAGAGGGAGTGTGTAAGAGAGAGAGAGAGAGGGAGAGAGAGAGGGAGTGTGTGAGTGTGTGTCTGAGAGAGGGAGTGTGTAAGAGAGAGAGAGAGAGAGTGAGAGAGGGAGTGTGTGTGTGTGTGAGAGTGAGAGAGTGTGTGTCTGAGAGAGGGAGTGTGTAAGAGAGAGAGTGAGAGAGGGAGTGTGTGTGTGTGTGTGTGTGAGAGTGAGAGAGTGTGTGTCTGAGAGAGGGAGTGTGTAAGAGAGAGAGAGAGAGATGGATGGATGGAGGGGGGCGGGGTAGATGCGCTCGCGTGTTCCTCTCCGTCGCAGTCCGTCGCAAGCATGTGTCCAGATGTGACCAGACCCGCTTAGCGGGACCCGAACCGGACCCGACCGAACCAACCAACCAACCGAGCCGGACCGGACTGGACCGGACCGAACCGCGGCCGGTCGCCATGGCCCTGGTGATGGAGCCGATCAGCAAATGGAGCCCGAAGCAGGTGCTGGAGTGGATGAAAGGTAGGGACGTCTTCTTCTTTTTAGGGGGGTAAAAGGGTGTGTGTGTGAGAGTTTTTGGAGAGGTGGGGGGTTGATTTTGGAAGAGGGGGAGGTGGGGTACGTATTGGGGGTATTGATCACACGCTTGCTGCTTTACGTCGGTACAAGCAAGGCACGCCATGGTGTGTGTGTGTGTGTGTGATGCGATCAGCGCGGTGCCACGCGCGTCGTTCACTCGGGAGGTGTGTGTGTGTTGCAATCGGTGACTTAATGCCCTACCTCCTGATATTCCCCAAATGTACTGTCTCTACCTTTAAATCTCGATTAAAACCTTTTTTAAAAATACATTTTAATGGATTTAATTCACGAAATCTGTTATGTACCAGTATGCGCCCATATTCCGTTGATTGTGTCACATAAATTGTCCTTGAGTGTCTTGAAAGACGCATTTCAAATAAGCTGAAAAATAAAACGCATTATGACCGTTATTATTACAGTAATACGTTGATTTTAATGTGTCACGCGCAGCCAGCATGCCAGTCACGTGTGCGTGCGCGCGCGCCCGTCGCCGTTTATTGTGTCCGTCACGTCTGTTAAAAAAATGTTCAAAAATAAAAAATGGCAGCACCGTTTTGCCTCGTTTTGTGAGGCAGGACTGCTGCGGAACGACGCGTCTGTGAAAACGATGAGGGAAAACGTGCGTGGAAAAACATGGTAGACTCGGTTTTTACCGAGTCGGTTCTGTACGAACCTGCATACAACGTTACTCCATTGCAAAGCCTTACTGTCGCTTAACCACAATCAAAGTGTAACTTAAGGTACTTAGTTATGGTACACTTTTAAAAGCATGATCATGGCTACAAAACCCCTAACCAATCAGTGAGCGTTTTGGTTCCTTTTCGATAGCCTGGTACCTCAACCGTACCAACGAGGAACCAGAAAGCCTACAGGTACCTAACTGCAGTACCATTTGGTACTGTACTTGAGGCAGGTGGTAACGTAAAGTTGGCCCAGTTATCAGAAGGCCCCCAGACTGGTAAAGGTACCACTGAGGCACCACTGTTTCTCACTATTTAGTACATTGGTACCTGAACCTGAAGAAAAATCAAAAACAAGTACTTACTTATTGTACTGTATGGTACGCGTGAGATATAAACTGTTTTTCCAATACAATGTGTATCGAAATCTTCCTGGGGTGCAGAACAGTACTCTTTTTAAAGATATGAAACGTTTTCCCACTGCAAAGCATACAGTAGCTTGGTACCCCTACTGGAGCAGTTGGTGGTGTAGAGGTAGGGTGTTGGCCCCGTGATCAGAAGGTTGCAGGTTCGAATCCAGGGACGGTAAAGTTTCCACTGAGGTACTCATGGGCAAGGTACCGTACTCAAGCACTGCTCCCCGGGCGCTTGTTAGCTGCCCACTGCTCCTTCACGGACGGGTTAAATACAGAGGTCACATTTGGTTGTGGTGCACTGTGTGCTGTGCTGTGGTGTGTTCACAGTGACGAAATAATCACTTTCACTTAAAGGGTAACAAAAAAGCTGATTACATAGCCAAGTACCATAATCTTATTTAATTCTTCACTTCTGTTTCTGACTAATGAGTGAGATTCCTGGTTTCTACTTGGCCGCCTTGGTAACCCAACCAAAATGGCTACCGGTACCTAGCTACGGTATCATCTCGTTTTTAATGGGACACACACTTGGCTATCAAGTATTAAGTAGTTCTATTTTAAGTATTAACTAAATTTTAAAATATCAGAATATTACGTCGATTAGAGTTTCTGAATGTCGGTTGCGATTAATTGCCCAGGCCAAGTATCATGTGTTTTGACAGCATGATTATAGATACAGAACTTTTTTCACGGCAAAACGCTTGGTACCTCAACAACAGGGCTGGATGTGTCACAAGCACACACTGGCTAGCTAATTTCAATCTTATTTTTGCTTATTTCTCTTCCAAAATGTGTGAATGTGTAAAAGCTTTATTAATGCTTATATTAATATGTTTGCAGTACTCAAGAGGATATTAATGTACACATTAATAAAGCTTTTACACATTCACACATTTTGGAAGAGAAATAAGCAAAAATAAGATCGAAATTAGCTAGCCAGTGTGTGTATGTGTGTGTTTGTGAGTTTGAATTGCACCTTTTAAATTGTCGTGTTTAATCAGATGTACAAATACAAAAGCTGATGTGAGTTGACTAAAAAACTGAAAAGTGTGGATATCATCCCACTCCAAATAGTAGTTCAAAATCTATTTTTTTGATGGAAGTTGGTATTTTCATTGATAGAGTGTTTTCAACCAGCTGTATAATGTGTTTTAAACATGTTTCGTGTTCCTCTTTTATGTAATTCTAATCTGTATTTTTTGTGAATTTCTAAATATTTCACTTGAGGGAAAGACAGACTTGGAGTTAAATATGTTCTTCCACAAACAGGTGGTTAATTGTTATTAGATCACACTCGGCCCCCCAAAACAGCATTCTTAATAATTGGTACCTTCGTGTAGCTTAAGAGGTGTTTAACGATACATCGATACATCGATTTAATCATCAGTGAACACACACACCAAAAACTAAAACTTCGCTCAGACATCGTAGCAAGGCTGTAGGTTTGCTTTTAAACTTGGCGAGGACATAAAGGCTCCCCCTTTACACCACGATACATAACATGATAGGCACGATATGCATTTTTTTCCGTCTGTTTTTTCTCCATAAACTAACGTGGAGCTCAAATTTCAACACTTAACTCAGCGACCGCCGTTCTTCGTTCCGGGGGGATTCGAGGGCCCGTGGGCCTCTTCGCATATCTGTAACCATCATGACCTGCACTCGTCTTTTTCATCCTTTTTTTTCGGTGGGTTATTTTTCCCTTAGGAACCCATTCGTTTTCTCTCATTAAAAATACATGGGATTTGGGACTCAAAAGCTTTCCTTCATCTGTTTTCGCACGACAGTCAGCACGCTTCTTATGTCACCTCAGACCACCTCACTGAACACACATCTCAATCTGTGTCCACCCGCACTCGTCCTTTTCTTACTTTTATCATCCCTCGTTCTCCATTTACTTCAACGCATTTTGACAAAGTCTTTTTACTCGGCCCGTTTCCATGTCACAGCTACAAAACCTGAGCAATCACACTGGCATTTTCATGCAGAAATGTGATTTGATTTGATACAAATGAAAGTGACTGTATGAACCAGTATTGTCTCATAACATTGACTGGTTCCTAAATCGAATCAAATTGCAATTTTATCGCAGCAGACTTTGTTAACTTGATTTAATATTGTACCGTGATGAGTTACAACCCCTACAGCTTAGACTTCTAGATGTAACGTCTGTACTGTAGTATCCATTTGACTTTATGTGTCAGCACATCTTGTACAGGTTTATGAGCAGCGCTCGTCTGTGTGTGGTTGTGTGTGATAATGTACTTCAGGGCTTTCCTCTTAGTGACTCATCTGTCTCTGTGGGAGGCTGATGTCAGATTTTTTTCTTTCTGCTGCTGATCTAAAATCAGCTTTAAACCTGGCGAAGTGTGTTTTGGGATTTTGGCTTTCACGCCGTGAGTTAACACACTTTACCCAACTTGCGAAAAGGCCAAATCATTAGTGGAGGAATTGAATCAGGTGTTTAGAGAGTGAGACAGAATTGCACAGGGACTTCAGTCGTTATGGGACAGATATCCCGTCCACGTGTCGGATCGGTGCATCCCTAGTTATAGCAACATGTTGCAAATATAATAATGCAATATAATAACATGTTAATGCATATAATGCCAATTGAGTTTCGATTGTGACGGGGAAGGATTTTCAACATTTGCCAAACTTACAGTCGACAGGCAGAAGAAAACAGAAAAATGTGTCTGTCCTTTGAGGACTTTAAGTCGGAGGAACAAATTTGGCTCAGAGCGAGAAGACGCTATAACTAGAGTCATATATGTCCTGGTGGTGCAGTGTGTGTGTGTGTGTGTGTGTTAAGGGAAATGGAAGACTTTATCCCTCGCTATGAAGCGGTTGCCAGGGCGCCATGATAGCTGGTGCAAGCTCACAGAATAGAAGCACTCATGAGTGTAAGAGCCTATTAAAGTGAAGGACACACACACACACACACACACCGTTGTCAACGTATGCCGCCACTCTCTGATCTCTGTGTGTATATATGTGAATTTGCTCGGATGTGTGTGTGTGTGTGTTTGTTCAGGCAATGCAGTAGTTTCCTCTCGCAAATAAATGTGTTAAGGAAACGTTGGGGGAAAATATTCGCTCCACAAAAACCACAGCGGGACAAGAAAAGAAATTCCTGGGCAGGTAGATGAGGGAGGAGGACAGTAAGCAGATGGAATTTTGCATCGCTTCACAGAACACAGTGCAGCTAATATTTTACGACAGGGTAAAAAGAATGGATTGTTTTACTTATGGGTGTAGAGAGTGAAACAGATTTTGGGATACTCGCTAGAAAATGTTAAATACACTGGGCCTTATCTTTTTCGGGGTACAAGCATGAAGTAATTGTTCAGTTTTTTTCTTTTTGCATAATTATTATTTTATTTTATTTTATTCAATTTATTATTATTTTCTTCGACAAAACGGACTGGGCAGCTTGAACCGTAAGTCTGAAATTTCAGGGTAAATAGGAATGATGTGAAACTCACCCTAGGCCGAAAAATTGCAAAGAAAAATGTGTTTTGACCTCTGGAGTCCTATGTCATAAAGATAAATGTCAGCAGTGTGTGGGTGTGTGTCTATGACATACACATACACAGACGCTGCTGATTATCAATGCTGTGCTTTTTGCGACTTTTGCTTGGACCCCGCTTGTTTCGGCTTGTGACTATATTTTATTAATATTGTGTTAGGGTTTTTTTTCTTAAATTTGTGATTGGATGGTTTTTTGGCACATGTAGGATATGTTGGGAGTGGGTTACGGAGTTGGCCCTGTGATCGGAAGGTCGCTGGTTCAAGTCCCGGACAGGTAAAGATGCCACTGAGGTGCCACTGCTGTCAGATTAGTGCTCAAGACCCCGTTCTGGACCCAAAGCTCAGGTATCGGCATCAGTGTCCGTATCAGAACTGGAAAATTTCAATTGGTGCTTCCCTAGTTAATATATATATATTAAAGCTGACATATACACACCCTTTTCTCATCCACACACAATAGATGGAGTGTTTAGCTTTTAACGAGCTGATCTGTGTGTGTGTGCAGGGCTGGACGACTGCCTGCTGCAGTACGTGAGGACGTTTGAGCGGGAGCAGATTTCGGGAGAGCAGCTGCTGCACATCACGCACCAGGAGCTGGAGGAGCTCGGAGTCACGCGCATCGGACACCAGGAGCTCATTCTGGAGGCTGTCGACCTGCTCTGCGCCCTGGTGAGGCTGGGTTTGTGAGTGTGTGTGTGTGTGTGTGTGTCTTTACTAATTTCCGACTGAAAGCAGCTACTAGAGATTATAGCAGCATGAATGGAGAAGAGGATTCAGAAGGTGATGCTGATTATCAAAGACATTACGAGGGTTGCTACGACAACCGCATCAGTGTTACGTGTGGTCAAAAATATTACACATGCACACACACGCAGAAGCGTTCAACATTAACTTTGATTCCCTGCCTTACTGCAGAACTATGGACTGGAGACGGAGAACCTTCGCTCTCTTTCACACAAGCTCAATGCCTCGGCCAAAAACCTGCAGAACTTCATCACGGGGCGGCGGCGCGGCGGTCACTACGACGGACGAGCGTCGCGCCGACTCCCCAACGACTTCCTCACCTCCGTCGTTGACCTGATCGGAGCCGCCAAGAACCTGCTGGCCTGGCTGGACAGGTACCGGTGCCAAACAGAACTGAATCGCGATTCACTGAATTCATGTAGTAGAGAGAAAAGAGCCTGAACAACTGAACTGAGTCATGAATCAAATTTCATGCAGTAGAGAGAAAAGAACCGTAACAACTGAATCGAAGCATGAATCAATATTCATGCAGGAACGTTAAAGGAAACTGAACAGGACCAAATCCTGAATCAGAATTCAAGCAGTGCTGAGAGAAGAACTGAATCATGAATCAGAATTCAAGCAGGGCTGTGAAAATAACCAAATCATGAATCAGAATTCAAGCAGTGTTGATAAAAGAACTGAATCCAGAATCAGAATTCAAGCAGTGCTGAGAGATGAACTGAATCATGAATCAGAATTCACGCAGTGCTGAGAGAAGAACTGAATCATGAATCAGAATTCAAGCAGTGCTGAGAGAAGAACTGAATCAAGTTTCCTTTATGAGATGAAAAGAGAAAAGTGTGTGTAGATGTGTGTATTTTCTGTATTTTTGTTAATATTTGGAACTCTAGTTGTGTGTTGGTGTGCAAACATTTGTGTGTGTGTGTGTTTTGTTTACAGGTCACCGTTTGTCAGTGTCACTGAATATTCAGTGCTGAAGAACAACATTGTCCAGCTGTGTCTAGAGTTAACCACCATCGTTCAACAGGTGTGTGTAAGTGTGGACCATGTTTTTATGCTTTGTGAGGACCCTGTTGTCTCCTGTAATCACTTTTATTTGGATTTTTATGGCTTTGTGGGGACATTTGAGAGGTTCCCATGAGGAAATATGACTATAAATGTTTTATTTGACAAACTAAAAGAGGTAAAAAATCAAGATTAGGATTAGGATTAGCTGTAGAATTATATACATCTAGTCATTATGGGGGTGTATGGAATGTTCCCACAAAGAGAGTTGTACTTTTTTTACTTTGTTAATAGAATTGACTAAACGACATGTCATATCTCTGAACTCTACAGATGATATGAGGATAAATTGACTTGAACTTGATCATTAATATTGCTCAAAATTCATATTTTGTGAAGATGAGATTACACTTATATTACGTAATGAATGTCCTCTGTGTGTGTGTGTTTCAGGACTGTACAGTGTACGAGACAGAGAATAAGATATTACATGTGGTAAGTGTTAGGCCTGGAATATACCTGCTGTGAGCTACGCATGCGTACACAGCTGCGTCGTTAACGTTAACGTGCTGATATACTTGCATCCTACTGTGCGTGGTAATCTGTAGTGTGTACTCCTTACCACCAGGGGTCAGTGTCGAGGCGGCAAACCTAATAAACGAACGAATACTGGTATCTTTAAATCGTCATCTGTTATTCCAAACAAATATGTCTTCACTCCATGAAACATTAATCTTCATCGTACTGAGATGGCACCAGAGAAGAAAACGAAAATCACGGAGACGGTACGTTCGACCACTTCATAGATCTGGTCAGCAAAATGGGGAAAATTGAGTGCCGATCTCGCAACACTGCCCCCTATAAATTAGGCAGGTCTTGCATCTCCGTATACGTTCTGTTAATTTTTGAGTACGTGCACGCAAACCGACGCAGACAACGCAGGACACGGAACGCGGCTGTACCTACGTAGTTAACAGCAAGTATATTCCAGGATTTACACACACACACACACACACACACATACATAAAACACACATTGTCTACGTGTATCACCTACATAAGACAGTACACTGTGAGATGTGTGTCTCTCATTTCCTCTCCTCCTCCTCCGCTCTTTCTCTCTCCTACTCTCTCCATCCACTCCTCTTCCTCCCTCTCGCCCTTTCTCTCTTTCACCTTCGGTCTCTCTCTCTCTCTCTCTCTCTCTGCTTCTCACCCCTTCTCCATCTTTCCCTCTCTTTCTTATTCTCCTCTCTCTCTTCCTGCCCCTTTCCTCTCCTCTCTCTCTCTCTCTCTCTCTCTCTCTCTGCAGTGTAAGACTCTATCAGGTATCTGTGAGCACATCATCTCTCTCTCGTCCGACTCGCTGGTTTCTCAGTCGGCTCATCTGGAGGTGGTTCATCTCACCAACGTGCTGCCCAACGAGGGTCTGGTGAGTAAACAAACAAACAAACAAACAGTACAAATAATAAACAGCTGAAGACTAACCACACCTTCTCTTCTCTTTTATTCTCCCTCTATTTCTCCCTCATTGTCTTTTTCAATCCCTCTCTCTTTCTCTCCTTCTCTTTATTATT
>JAVGVS010002822.1:0-10622 GCA_032718565.1 Distichodus sexfasciatus
ACACACACACACACACACATGCACATGCACATACATACACCGGGATGCACATGCATATATACACACAAACACATTGTACCCAGGCAAGTAACACACACATACAGGTAATACACACATGCAAATACATAGACACACACAACTGCACATGCACACACACACACACAGACGCACAGTGAGAGTGTGTGAATGTGAGGTGAGCAGCTGCTGCGGGATGTTGTTGAGTCTGATGTCCTGCAACGCTACTCAGCTTTTAACCAAAGAGTTCTTAAAGGACACAGAGGAGAAGTTGAATCCAGGAAATAACGTATCTCACAAGGGAAACACGCTCCTTTAGGGAAGCTGCTTCATATTCACCCTCATAGGAATGATCGTGCAAACTACGGACAGAGAAGCACATCCTCTCCCGCTAGCTGCCAGACGGTTCACTGTTAATTTTTACATTTAAATCGTTATTTTTTTATATCAGATCGTTCTCAGTTTGTGTTCAGATGAAACTGCATTCTTATGTGCCTCTTACCACATGATGATGATGATGATATACATAACAATTATCAACAGTCACTTCAATCACTTTCACCTTAATTTCACCTTTCACCTTTGTTGGTGGTGTAACTGTAGGGTGTTCGCCCCGTGAAACTAAAACTAAAGCAGCTCCCCTTAAAAACTACACATTTGCAGCAAACTGGTTGTTAATTTGTGGTGAACAGTGGCGTTTGCCAGAATACGCTGCCACAGGTTTGCCATTTTCATCCACTAGTGACATGTATTTACCAAAACAATTAAAAAGTATTGACGTGTAGTAAACTTTACTGACAGATTTTCCAGGTGAGTGGGTTTCCCACACAGTTTGCTAGAAGTCCACCTCAAGTTTGCCACAAACCTCATTAGCATGTGAACATATCACCTTCCTGCAGATTTCCAACAACATTGCCAAAGGTTAGCAGCTGTTTTCCAGAAGCCTGACATGTTTGTAAGGGTCTTAAATATGGGTTAATACTTGATGGACATGAATGAAAGTCTTGATGCTGAACTCAGTGATATTCTGCTGCCAATGAAACACAAGTGTCCTTATCCAGTGCTGGAGCTGGCGGTGGGCATCAGTGCCACAGTGAGTTAGTGCCCTTAGGGCTCCGTATTACACCTGCGGCATCGTGGCCCAAAGCGCACCACGAGACCGTGTGCCAGTCTGAAGCAGGTGCAGTCTTAACTGTGTTCTCGTACCAACGTTGTTTAACTAGAAACATGAACTGTCTTAAAGAGTCAAGCGTAATGTTGGTGCATTGCTGTTTTAAAGCAGTGTAAAAGCATGTAGCTGTAGACCAACAAAAACCCATACAGATGTTTAACTGAATAATGTTTTACACTTTCCATCATCAAGATGATCCAGTATGTCTTACATGCCGTGACAAATCAGAATGATTACACTTCTTTATGGAATAAGACGAGTTCTTTAGGAATGCATGTTGAAGTTTACGTCTCTTAAACGTATTAGGAATGTTGATTTCTCATTAATAACTCAGTCTTACAGGATCTGTTGCAGTATAATCTACCTCAATTGACGTAGTTCTCCAGCTGTGTGTCTTGCAAGCGTTAAGGGATCTGCTGCAGTGCATCTTCACATGGTCTCAGGCTAAACGCTGATGGTGGTGGTGTTGATTCAGCTCCTGGAACGCCTCCCCGTCCCATCTGGAGCTGGTGTTGTGCTCTTTTGGAGCGTTGAAACTAAAGGCGTAGTGTGTGTTGTAGTGTGTGTTGCATGTGTGACATCAGTGTTAGCAATGCTGGGGAAGTGTTTCTCAACAACCATGTCTGCTAAACGTCACCTAGTGTAGCTAGCAACGAGCCAAAGCTAAAGGAGAGCTCTAACATGAATTGTGGATGAGACTTGCTAACTGTCCCCATTAACTTTCATTCACTGTTAGCTACATTAGCATCTTTGGGTAGAATCCTCCAGCCTCAGCAGCTGAAAATAAAGGTAATAAAAGTTCCTGTCTGTGTTGAAAATAGTGCATTGACAATCCAGCTAGAGGGTTAATAATCAGATTTGTGTCATTTTTACTGAATGTGGAAATCAATCTAAAAGCACAGAACACAAACTAGAGCAAAGTACAATGTTATATTTTTTACACTTAAACAAATGAAAAGAGGCACATTAAATAGAAACCCAGTGAATCAACCTAAAACCTATTTTACACACATGCCTTTTAAAACTGTTGCACAAAGTAAAGGCTGTGCGGTTAATCAAAGACCAAAAATGTCTGTTTTTAAAAACATTTTAACATTTCAGATTGTGTCACATTATATTTCAATATTATTTTCATGGTTTCAGAGGCTTTGTTATTTGTTGCCATTGCTATTCATGGATTTGATTTTAAGTGTAAGTTTCATGTGTCACAATGTTCTTTATTACCTGAAACAGGGCCTTTTTAGTTTTTTTGTTTAAAGACGTGTTTGTTTTTATGTCTTTTTCTGCAGTATATTGATGTAGAGCACTACTAATAAGAGAACTTCAGCTGCAGATTACTTTACTACATTTTAACTTGTGTGTATTGAGCCCTTTGACATGGAGAGTGTGATTTTGTGTAGCACACACTCAGAAGTATGTGACTCAGGTAACAGCACATTTCCAATGAGTGTGTGGAGCTAATGTTAATGTAATCAGCTTCACCAAAAATGCTTCATCCTGAAAGCTGGACAAAATCACTGAGAATCTTCCCTTTGCCCTTTCTCCAAAGAACATCATGTGAAGCGGTGAATGGAGATGAACTTTACACTTCAAGAGCAAGAAGCCCAGTGTTGAGTTGTGACTGTGCTGCTTGAGAAATGGTGTGGAACAGGTTTTGTTATTAGAATGTGTCTCTAGAGAAGAAGAGAATGATTTTTACTTTGACACTTGACAGCTGTTAGGAAGCTGGATTTCAACACTGCAGTCCAGTAAAGATCTTCAGCTGCTTTTGCTCAATTCTCAGCTGAATTTGATTTACACAAATGCTGTTGAACGCGACTGATTCATGTAGTTCTTCATCTCTTGTAGTTTTATCCACTTCTGGATACAGTAGGAACTGCAGGATTGTAGTTAATTGTTTAATAAAATCAACACAATATAGCAACTGTATGTGATTTTGTGATTATTCTACTGCTCTTTATATTCACATGTAAATACATTTAAAAAGCTGGAATTCTAATGAAAAGTTAAAAACAATGTTGAATACATGGGATTACATTTGTCTTTAAATAAAAATAAAAACCTCACTCAAAAGTGTTCTACTTAGTTTATATACAATTTATTATTTAAGATTTGAAAACACCAGAATAACTGAACAAACCTAAACCACAAATTAATGATATATGATTTTAAAAAAAACCTCTTGTATACTGTTTAAAGATGAAGATATTAAAAGCATTAGTTAAAAGATGAATCTCTGCCTGACGAACAATCTGACTGCAATTTTACACCTTATAGTCATATTTATAAATATAACTGCAAGCGGAGATTACGGGGGCCATGCAGTT
This sequence comes from Distichodus sexfasciatus, assembly GCA_032718565.1. Lineage (NCBI taxonomy): Eukaryota > Metazoa > Chordata > Actinopteri > Characiformes > Distichodontidae > Distichodus > Distichodus sexfasciatus. The sequence goes on from JAVGVS010002822.1 coordinate 3,514, forward strand.
TGCAACTTTATCAGTTTTTGACGAATTGAAGTGGACAGATGTTGAAATATGACACGTTTTATCTTTTTATCTAGGGTGCTACGGTTCAAAACCTATTAGGCAAAACGCAAAATAGCTTATTATAGCACCACCAAATGAAGACCTAAATTAAAAACGTGCTCGGTAATAATTAATTCAAATGATACCAGTTGCATGCAGATTGGATAAAAATCCAGGGTGTAGTTCGCAAGAGATGGTTTTACATATTATGCAAATTAGCGAGAAATCCAATATGGCGGAAATAGATGCGAGGGTCTATAAATATTCGTCTTGACCCAATGAGTACAATGGTATAAGATTTTTGAGAATCGGAGCTAAGGTTCAACAAGTTATTAGGCAAAACGCAAAATAGGTTATTATAGCGCCACCAACTGGCAGAGTGGTGCATTTTTTTTTGCCTGAGTAGTGGGTGGGGTTTGTGACCTAACAGCCAAATTTCAAAGCTGTAGTTAGGCAAAATGCAAAATAGCTTATTATACCGCCACAAAATGGCAGAGTGGCACAGTTTTTTGTGCCTGGGTAGAGGGTGGGGTCCTGGATCTACCTGCCAAATTTCAAAGCTGTAGCCCACCCAGAGCCGGATTTCTATGACACTCGGTGTGTGGTGTTGCAGTCCTATGCCAAGCCCGCCACATTTATTTGCATATTGCAGAAAAATGAAGACCTAAATTAAAAATCTGCTCACAAATAATTAAAGAAGAGTGTCTTGGGATTGAAATGATACCAGTTGCATGCAGATTGGACAAAAATCCAGGGACTAGTTCGAAAAAGATGGGTTTTCATTTTATGCAAATTAGCAAAAAATCAAATATGGCAGAAATAGATGTTAGGGTTTAAAAAATACGTCTTAAATCAAGGAATAAGATGATGTAAGATTTTTGAGAATTGGAGCTAAGGTTCAATATTTATTTGGCAAAATGTAAATTCTTTTTGGAAAAATGCAAAATAGCTTATTTCGGTACAATTTTTTTTGACTGAGTAGTGGGTGGGATACTGGACCTACCTGCCAAATTTCAAAGCTGTAGGTCTTACAGCTTTTTCTCCACAACACGTTTTAAGGAAGAAAAGAAAATCAGCACAATTCCAATAGGGTACCATGCAGTGTTCATGCCCCCCTAATAATGTGTAGAATAAATGTGAGAGTGTGTACTGTACATACTGTAAGCAGCACTGACACTTCATACTGATACTTCATTCAGCATCACACAACCTCACATATGATCCTGAATAAATCCCAAACCCAGCGTAGAGTGGTTGTGTGAATGTGGTGTGGACTCTGTGTAGGAGACTCATTGTATCAGAGACGCTGTAGAAGGACAGAGTTCCTGCACTGTGATCCACATACACGCCTATTGTGGAGCATGGTGAGAGTGAGATCTCAGTACAAATGTTATCGTGACAGAAAGAGAGAGAGGAAGAACAGCGCAGATTCCAGGACTGATTGTTGCGTCCAAATACACACTCATCACCCTGTCCTTTCCTGCTGATGCCCTTATATGACACTGCTATGGACACACCATTCTTACCACTCCACTCAACCTCCCAGTAACAGCGTCCACACACACTCTCCTTACACAACACCTGAGCATAGCGATCAAATCTCTCTGGATGATCAGAGTAACGCTGGTCTATTCTTCTGCATGTCAGCACTCTGTTCTTCTCAGACAGACCAAGCAAACAATATGCTGTGTTGGGCTCCAGAGTCAAATGACAGAAATCTGAAAACAGAAAAATATCAAGATTTTAGTTTTAAAACTGCAGTTTAATTTAGTTTTTAAATGACATGAAATGTATATGTTACACACTTCTGTATCACTACACATATTCCACATGATAAAAGTTCCTACATATAATGCAGTAAAGCAGCACTGAAGATAATATTCCAAACAAGTATGAGAACGTCCCATAACAATGAGTGTGAATTTACTTTTGTAACTGAATCTGTTTGTTTGAGTTGTTTGTGTGTGTGCATGCATGCGTGTGTGTGTGTGTGTAGTGTATCAATAGTTTATCAGTAGTTATAACAGTAGTTTGTCAGTAGTTTATCTGTAGTGATGCTCCTTTTAAAATGTATCTTTAGCAGCAACAAGCTCCTTTTTAACAGTGATGACGAAGCGCTATACTGTTACAAAATAAAACGTATTGTTCTCTCTTCATAAAGGTGGATATTTTCAACCAGCAGGTGATTATGATGTTGTTGAAGTGGCATCTCAAAGTCAAAATTATCATCTCAGCTTCAGTTACAGAGAGACGAGACGGCCTTTGTACAGTGTACAAAGAAGACACCGAATATACATATAAAAATAAACTCAAAACTAGAAGTAGAAAATGAAAATGTGCCATTTTAGTTATATGAGGTATTTATAGGGATGCACCAATAGCATTTTTTTGAGACCAAGTACGAGTACCGATACTTATTTTTGGGTACTCACCGATACCGGGTACTGCTACCTGTGTATTAATAACAATGTCAATAATAGTAGGATTTTTTAAAACCAATATCAAGTCCTGTATTTCCCCAATGATTGGCCGCCCCATTCTATAAGCCGCAGAAAATGCTCATTTATGTTTTAAAACTCTAAAATAAGCCCCATGTTATTACCCGCGACGTTAATGAATTTACCAATCTGTAGTAAAAGCATCTATGTCATTAGCCATGCCCCTGGAGGCATCTGCAACTCTATAATGACATTATACATTCACTTCGGCCGTGCGACGTACAGTCAAGCGTGTGAATGGGTTATTTCGGCGTGGAACAACGTGAAACCAGAAAACATACAGAACCAGAACGGTTTTCACGAAGTCGGAATCCTTCCTCCCTACCCCTACCCCTACCTACGACGGCGTATTAGGTCCATTGTGTATATATATATGTATATATATCCTCCTGAGACCCAGATATTCATTTTTGTCCACTGTAGTAGACATTTAGAGATTTAGTGCTTAAATCTCTCATACTATACATGCCACTTTGCTAAGTCCTGTTGTGTATTACAGAGGACAACTTTGGCTTTAAAATGATGTCATGTGTGGGGGAGTGACGTTGCCAACCCCTCCTTTCCTGTCTTTAGATCTTGGCTGCCATCAGCACAAGCACATTTTATGGGAGAAAGAAAGGTAAGCATGATAATTATATTTAAAATGTTTTTTAATGTTATATTTGGATTAATTTCCCCAAATATGAACATCTAATAAGTAATTTGAGTAAGTTTTCAAACTTAGATTATTTATTTTCTCAGTGCAGATGACTAATTTATTAATGTCTACTGTAGTGCACATCAGGACTTAGTATTTGTGTTTATTTCACTTTTTTCTAGTAGACAGTTCTTTAACAGAATCACTGAGGGAGATTCAGACTTAGATCTTTCTGAAGATGAGAGTCCATTGAGTCCAAGAGAGAGTGAGAACCTTTATGAGGAACCAGATGAGGAAACAGATGAGGATGAGGAAGATGCAGATGTAGTAGATAAAGACACAGGGCCAGCTGAAGTGTGCTGCCGTCCTATCTGGGCCAAAACCAATATGTAGGGATCTGGGATTTTTGATTATGAGCAAAAAAGGAAGGATAGCATAAAGAAATGTGTTCCAGTAAATTGATAGATAGATGGATAGACAGACAGACAGACAGACAGACAGATACTTTATTAATCCCCAAAGGGAAATTTCAGTGTTGCAGTAGCCGCAAAAGATATATATTACAGAACAGTATAGAAAAATAAAAAATAGTGTAAAATTGTTGTAAGTGAACTTTCCCAGATAGTTGAGAAAAATATTTATGTTAATTCTGCTAAATTGCGTTTTGCTAAATTCTTTTTCTATGTCTTAGGTTCATGCCTGTGTTGGAAGAACATAGAATTGAAGATGATGGTACCCCAATGAAACGTAGCTGACCTAGTTGAACCATGACCTACTTTTCTGTGTTGTTTTTATGTAAATATGTTCAATATGTTTTGATATGTGTGCACTGAAGATTTCAGTGGAGTGTTCAATTTTCATAATAAGCTCTAATTTCTTGATCTTTCACACTAACGAAGTCCTGTTGTGCACTGTAGTGCACGTGTCACGGTCCCGCCCGGCTTGGACGGGACGTGCCACCGTGAACCCAGGATAAGTGTCTGTGTGTTTGTTTCCTGCCTTCTGGGTTCACTTTGGGTGGTGTGTCTGTGGTGTATGTGGGTGTGTGTGCTCCTCATGTCTCCTCGGGTTAGCCTTAGTCTTCTGTGTTAGCTTGCTCCTCACTTCTGGGTTCTGTGTCTGCACTGCGTGCCCTTCTGAGTAGCTCACGATCTGTTTAGAGCGCACCCTACTTCCTGGTATGTTGTTTGCACTGCGTGTTCCCTACCTAGTAGGTCAGTATCTGTGTAGAACATTCCCTCGCTTATCATTCAGTTCAGCTGTGTCTCGTTCTGCCTTGAGTTTGGGATTGGTGCAAGCACTCGTTTGTTGAGTTCTGTGGCCTTATTTAAGTCAGTTTAACCCATCTATCTCCCTCATAATATGTATGGTTGTTCGTGTCGTGATCGGCTCGTTCATGTGGCTTTCCTGGACCCTTCCTGCTCCCTCCTTCATTTGGACTCTGGACTCTTCCTGTTCTCCCCTGTTTTGGACACTGGACCTGTCTGCCTTTGGTTTGGTTTTGAGTCTTCCTTTTGGATTATCCTTTTGTCTCCTCACTCTCACTCCTGTCTCTTGTGTTTTCTCCCCAGGCTCGTGTCTCCCAGTGTGCTTTCCCCGGCTGGCCAGACTGCCTTGGAGGCTACAGAGTCTGGGCCATTGCTAGTTCACCTCCCGAGTCTTCAAGCGTGAGGACTACGCTTGTTCCGGTTTACTCGGGGAGGTTCTCCCACTCTCACCCAACAGCAACGACTGGGAGCACGAGCCTCACCTTTCCGTTGTTACTTTGTTCTTGGTTTTTGTGTGCTTTGGACTTGTTTTTAGGGGGCCATGCAGTGCAACACTGCGTGGTACCATATTGTTATTGTGCTGAATTTTTTTTTTTTTTTTCCCCTGCCTTAAAATGCGTTGTGGAGAAAAAACGGTAAGACCTACAGCTTTGAAATTTGGCAGGTAGGTCCGGTACCCCACCCACTACTCAGGGAAAAAAAATTGCCACAAAATAAGCTATTTTGCAATTTTCCAAAAAAAATTAGCGTTTCATCGAATATATGGTTAACTGTAGCTCTGATTCTCAAAAATCTTATATTATCTTATTCTTTGGTTTAAGACAAATTTTTTAGACCCTCGCATCTATTTCTGCCACATTTGATTTTTCGATAATTTGCATAAAATGAAATCACATCCTTTTCGAACTCATCTCTGGATTTTTGTCCAATCTGCATGCAACTGGTATCACTTGAATCTCAAGACACTTCTTTAATTGTCGTCGGGCACATTTTTAATTTAGGTCTTCATTTTTATGTAATATGCAAATAACTCGGCTCGGCTTGGCGTAGGACTGCAAACCCATACACCGAGTGTCATAGAAATTCGGCTCTGGGTGGGCAACAGCTTTGAAATTTGGCAGGTAGGTCCTTGACTCTACCCAATACTGAGGGGGGAAAAAATTGAGCCACTTTGCCCTTATTTTTCAACAGTTTAAATCTCACGTACTATTCAGGCAAAAAAAGTAATTGCACCAATTTACCACTTGGTGGCGCTAATAAGCTACTATGCGTTTTCCGTAATAACTTTTGAATCGTAGCTCCGACTCTTAAAAATCTTATACCATCTTATTTCTTAGGTCAAGACGAATCTTATCTTATCTTATCTAATCCTATCTATTTTTCCCATATTGGATATTTCTTTAATCGGCATAACTAGTCAACTAGATCCTGGATTTTTATCCAATCTGCATGTAATTTAGTACATTTAGAACAGTCATTCGGCAAAAACTGATAAAGCTGCAAATTGCATGGTTAAATAAATGTGCTTGGCTTCGTATAGTAATGCAATGCCACACACTGAACGCATAGAAATGAAATATAGAAATTTAGCTCTCAGTGAGCTATGACTAATCTTCATAACATGAAATTATGTAAATCTCAGCATATTCTTCTTTAATAGTTATTGAGCACATTTTTCATTTATCTATTCATATGGCTATATTATGCAAATTAATACTTTGAAACAAATTCACCAAGACATATGTTTGTGTAAAGAAATTTTACTATAATTTACAGTTTTTAAACACTCCCTTATAGTAATTATTAAGCACATTTTTCAGGTATTTCTTTATATGACTGCAATATTTTTTTTTATTTTTTTTATTTTTTCTGCCTTAAAACGCGTTGGGGAGAAAAATCGGTAAGACCGACAGTTTTGAAATTTGGCAGGTAGGTCTGGTACCTCACCCACTACTCAGGCACAAAAAATTGTGCCACTCTGCCATTTGGTGGTGGTATAATAAGCTATTTTGCATTTTGCCTAACTACAGCTTTGAAAAAATTTGGCTGTTAGATCACAAACCCCACCCACTACTTAGGCAAAAAAAAAAATTGCACCACTCTGCCAGTTAGAGGCGCTATAATAAGTTATTTTGCGTTTTGCCTAATAGGTTTTGAACCGTAGCACCCTAGATAAAAGGATGAAACGTGTCGCATTTTAACGTTTGTACACTTTGATTTGTCAAAAACAGATAAAGCTGCAAACTGCATGGCCCCCGTAATCACTGCTTGCAATTATATTTCCCTTTTGTGTTTCACCTGCCCTCAATAAACCCTTCCCTCATCCTGCCCGCAACCACACCATGACATGTTGTAGAATTTAAATAAAATTAGGTACAAACAAAGTAATCTTTGCAATTGTTTTAGTACCGCCCCAACACTTGATTTACATAAAAAATATCAAAATACTTTTTTTCCTGGGTCTCAGGAATATATATATATAATGTCCTGTATATATCAAAGTGAGCAAACAAAAGAAAAATCTTTTTTTCTCTTTTGTTCATTCACTGCATTTTGTTGATTGATGAAAATATATGATTAACGCTTCTATTTGACAGCATTCTTTGTTTACAACATTTTTTCACACCTGCCTAAAACTTTTGCACAGTACTGTATGTATATATATAT
>JAVGVS010002823.1:0-10621 GCA_032718565.1 Distichodus sexfasciatus
TGCTAACAGACCATCCATACAGTCGTACATGTGCAACACAACACTCCGCCGCTAGACGTCTTCACTGTGATTCCTACACTAGCGCTTGTGGGAAAACATGGCGGATCAGGAAGCGCTAGCAGTTCTACCTGGTGGGCGAAGCTTCTCAGATAGGAGGGTGGAGTTATTCAAATGTCCCCTAATGTGACGTAGAAGTAGGAGAGAAATCCAAACGTCTCGTTTAAGCACACGGTTTCTGACGTTAGTAAATTAATACTAACACAATTGACCATTTTTCATCAAACTTACAGTGTGTGTAGAGGCAGCACAGACCCAAATGCAAGTCCAAACAAAAGAAAAAGTGTTTTTTTTTTTAAATAATATGGGACCTTAAAAGAAATAAGGGATGCTTTAAGACTTTTGCACAGTACACAGCATTAAGACAATTTTAGTCTTTCACAGTAAACCATAGATTTCAGTTTTATTTTAGGGTCACAAACTGAGCAGAAACGCAATTTTTACACACCCGGCCGTCCATTTCGCGAATGTTTGAGGAATTGCTCAATACTCAAGTTTTTAAAAATCAATCGGCGACAAAAGGAGGCGAAAAAAAACCCCACTTCGATCATTGAACATCGATCTCGACCAAAACTCTTTAAAAAAAAATTTGAGAAAGAGGAAAAGAAGTGTCCTGGTTTGTGAGTAACTCGTACCTTCAAATTCTCCCCACACCTGTCCCATCAAATTTAGATTACAGCCTCCCACAGAGTCGTCCGTAATTAGATTCGATTGGAAATGGAGGGTGAGGGTGGGAGCGAGTGAGCGAGGGAGTGGGAGGAGAGAGGTAAGAGGCCCAGAGCATGGAGAATGGGAACGCTTAACATATAAAGCTTCCATTCTGCCGGGGAGGGGAAGAATAAGGATGGTGTTAGGAATGAGGCCGTATTGACTTCGGCCGTGATGGATATTGACAGAAGTCTGCGACGGCTCCCCGAGAGGAGAATAACCCAAACCACATCTATCAGAATGATAATGGAGACTTTAACACAGTCGAAGCAATATAAACTACCGGAAAAAAAAATCAACTGCTTAAAATTTCTAAAAGCCTCTTGTTATTCAAATGTTCTTTATATATTACGCAAGTTCTGCATCACAAGGGGATTCCAAACAGTCGGATTGGCGTCGCATCTGTAAAGACTTTTAACATCTAATCTGAAATTTATATTCTCTTTGAAACTTTGCGCAACACAGACAGACAGACCGACTCTCTCTTTCTCTCTCTTTCTTTGTATTGCTTTCTCCCTGGGAGCCGGCAAAGTCATTTCCTATCCCTCTTTCTTCTCCTTGTTGCTCTCTTTCTTGCTGCGTTTCCGATATTTTTCCCTCCCCAAATGCAGGAACTTGTGGGGTGGGGGAGCCAATCTCTCTTCTCTCGTCTCCTTACGGGCAAGACGGCAGCCGTCCTCGTGGCCATCGTCAGCACCGCTGACACCACTGGAAGAAAATTCTTCACTTTCATTTTTACATCTCAATGCCTGAAGCAACGATTCCATTTTCAACTAATAAGTCACTAGTTTCGCGATTCCGTCAGGAACCAGTGGCACGAGGGAGTTTTACCGTCCACTAAAGCTGCTGCCCGCTGCCTTTTGATAGGTCCAATTAACGGTCATGATTCAACTGTCTGACGTCAGCTTTAGACGAGGTCTGATTTTCTTTATATCCAATAAAGTTTCAGAAATAATGAAGCTGTAAAAGTGAATGTGAGGAAACTGACCCAGGTCTGATCATCAAATGGGGAGAAGCCATGTTGCAATGAGTTCAGAACAAAAATACTGATCCCAGATCAGAGCTTTGAGTGAAGTCTGAGTCACGGCAACCCACAAAAGAAGCACCTTTGTGAAAATTCCAGCTGAACTCGTGCTAGGGATATTCTTAGACATTTTTCTGAATGTCACGTTCACCCGAGTCTTAAAACGACAGGACAAAGCAAAAAAGCAAAAGAAAAAAAAAAAGGATGGATGCAAAAGGCTCATCTTCTTGTGTTTGCTACATTAAAGTAATTCAAATAAAAAGCTTTTCAAAATGTCAGTGCACTCTGTTCAAATCTGATTCATATCTCTCTCCAGCGCTGCCTCACTCCTCTGAAATGCAAAATTAACTCCTTCCTGGCAGTTGTATCAGCGGTTCCTGTTATTAGATGAGTAAGCTGTAAAACTGTTAGGAGATCTGGACCGTAATCAATAATAAGGTGCCATGTAATTGTGGTGAGGGCTCTGAAGGAACTTGCATCATCCATCGTTTGTACTACGCTGTACTTAGAGAGCATTCTGAAAAAAAAATTGGTATTGCAAATATGAATATAAGTAAGACATGTTCTCACGATTCGATTACGATGATCAGGTCAACGATATCTTGGTCCCATCAATTTTTACGTCAGATCGCATCCAGATTGGGCAGGGATTGTGGATTGGGCAGCCATAGTTACTCCCGGGATGTATTTTTAAACTAAAGTGTTTATGCCGCAGCCAGAAAATCACCAAGCAATGTCATTATGACATAATCCAGTGGTTTTCAACTGCTTCTGTCTCAGGGACAACGACTCAGACTAAGCAGAAAATTCATTCTTCATAAGAATTGCCAAATCGTCTGGAATATTTTTGAAAAATAAAGGAAATGAAAGAATCTTTAAGTAATTTCAGTAGTGAAACCAGATAGCATGTCAGGGACTAGAGGTCGACCGATATGGGCTTTTCTAAAGCCGATGCCAATATTTAGAAGTCAGGGTCAGCCGATGGCCGATATATGCTGCCGATATTTTTTTGGCCAATAATTGGACATTTCCCCTCTGTTTGTGTAGTAAAATATCACACTAATAATAACAAAGGATACATGAAATTTCTCAACTTAACATTTATTTAACACTGACTAAACATAAATATAAACATAAATAAAACTGTTAATGTCTAAACAATAAATAAATATATAACATCTGAACTTGACTAATAATTTGTAAACAAAAAGTTTTCAAGCTACAAACTAGTTACAAACAGCGTGTACCGCAGCAAAACTGGGCTGTCCGCAGAGATGCCTGAATATCGGCATACTAAACTCGGATATCGGCCGATGCCGATATCGTAAAAAATGCGAAATATCGGCCCGATATATCGGCTGACCGATATATCGGTCGGCCTCTATCAGGGACCACTAGCGGGGAGAGGACCGCCTGTTGAATCCCCCCGATATTATGGTCTGCCACTGCATCGATGCAGAATCATACACACCTGCATCACGATGCACCGATTATGTGATTAATTTCAACACCCCAAGTGTGAAGCTACTTCTAAAATGCTTTACAAAGACAATTACAAAGTAATTATAAATTACAGTTAGTTTCTGATTGATGTTGAATTCTCAGTAGTGGCATATGATAGGTTACCGTGCTCATTGCATCACAGTGTACATTCGGCAGCTGTGAGATGGAGTTGTAGGATGGAGTTCTCCTTGACAAAGATGTAAGCAAGAACCCATAACTTGGATGTTGTTTTACTCCATAGCTTGGAGTGATGGTGGTCTAGTGGTTAGGACCAAGAGGTGGTGGGTTCGAATCCTATCTCCAGTAGTTCCATGATTGGATCCCTGAGCATGACCCTTAACCCCTCTCAGGGAACCTAATACTGGGAAAAGGAAGTCGGTCCGGATAAGAATGTCTGATCATGTGACCAAATGCACCTGCTTTGAAAAAGAGGAACTTTTATTAAAATCACACAGATCTAAGCAACTTGAGTTTGTAATAATTGAGAAATCATATGATTTGGTTTCAAACAGGGCCTCGCAAGTTCCAATCGTGCATCCTTTAATGTTCTTATAACCCTTAATCAATAAACCCAGCAGAGCATCACTGGTCTCCAGCTTCAATCTTTTTTTGGGTAAGCCCTAGTAGTGGGATTCTCACATCCCGACCAAGATGTTGCAGGTTCAAATCCAGCTCGATTATATTGGATTCCACACTTCCGCTGTTGGGCCCCCGATCAAGACCCTTAACCCCAAGTTTTCTCCAGAGAGACTGTCCCTGTAATTAGGACATGATTGCCATTGCTGCTGTCAGTATTACAACCCTGCGTAGAGTCAGACAGCCAGTGCGCATAAAAATGGCTCTGATCAATAAAGTTAATAAACACGGCAAAGCTGGAATCTGGAATCTCATTCGAGTCACTTGATCATGAGAGATTGGTTTCATGTCCCACATCTAATTTTTCTAATCTAAATGTTACAGCCCCCCTTAGTGCGGGTTCACGCTCACGCCTTTGCGAGTGAAATTTGAGCCCTACCTTTGCTACCGGGTTTGTGCCTTATAACTGGGTTTGTCATTTGTTTTAACTTAGGAACTTAGGAAAAGCTGTCTTAGGTTTACAATAAAAATATAGAACAGATGTAGCAAATTGTGCCGTTTTCATGACAGAAGATGCAACTAGACATGCATTTCCACAAGAAAATGCCAATGTGATTGCTCAAGTTTTATGGCTGCGAGATCAAAACTTTCCAAGTAGAAAAACTTTGATAAAAATACTTTGAAGTGAATGGTGAAAGAACGAGGGATGATAAAAGTAAGAAAAAGACGAGTGCGTGTGGAATCAGACTGAGATGTGCGTTCAGTGAGGCGGTCAGAGGTGAGATTAGAACCGTGTTGACTGTCGCACAAAACAGCTGATGGAAAGCTTTCGAGTCGCAAACTGAGTGAATTCAAAATTTGAGAAAATGAATTGGCGCCTATGGGAAAAATAAAAGACAGAAAAAAAGGACGAATGTGGGTTGTGATGGTTAAAGATATGCGAAGAGGCCCATGGTCCCTCGAATCACGTCGAATTTGGTGATTTTATGAAGAATGGCGGCTGTTCATTAAAGCATCGAAATTAGTTTGCAGGGAGAAAAAAAAAACACTGATGGACAAATGGACAGAACTCGCAAAAGAAGGGAATCAAAAACGAGTATACAAGCATTCCACACCGCAACAGCCCACACATTTTAGAGGTTTGTAGCACCAAAACTGTAAAAGGAGTCGCAGTCAGCGGCCTCTAAAAGTGCGTTTAATAAAAATTGGATCACAATATGCGATTGCTCACTGCAGTCATGCAATTATGGAAGTGCGATGTGGGAAAATTAAATATCCAGAAACGTGCAATGTTCCCCCTAAAGGGATTTAGATAGTGGTGAACCAGTGGTTTCCCCAAACCAGAGTTCTGACCAGAAGAGTGTAAATTGGAATCTCGGGGTTAGTGAGAGTTTCAGAAAGTGGTTGTAATTGTGGAATCACTGACCTGTCCTATGGGCCCTTGAGTAAAGGCCCTTGACCTCAAACTCCTATAGAGGCACTGAATAAATAACATTTACTTTCACAGTTATGGCATTATAGATGCTCCCTTCCATTTGCCTAATTACAGCACGGTAATCTTCCTGGAGCAATCAGGGATTAAATACCTTGATTAGAGGCCCTCATAGTGGTAGCTCTGATCGAAGGAGGGAGCTACAGTTGAAGCTACAAACCTCTGGGTTGCCCAGTCCAAATACATGACTCCAAGATGCCCCTAATACCCTGTTTATCAACTGAAGAAACCTGAAAAATGTTGAAATATGACAATCTTGAACTGCACTGCTGTGGAAAAGTCTGGGTCAAAAAGCTAAATTCCAGGCCATCTTTTAATCCTAACACACCAAATTAAAGGTGTGCTAAAAGGTCAAGAATTCTACTTGAGATCTTTTTGAGATGTTTTGGGGGCAGTCGTAGCCTAAACGTTAGGGAGTTGGCCCCGTCATTAAAGGGTCGCTGGTTCAAGTCCCGGATTAGTAAACGTTCCACAGAGGTACTCACGAGTAAGCTACCGCCCCCAAGCACTGCTCCCCAGGTGCTGTCCATGACAGCTGACCACTGCTGCTTCACAGATGGGTCAAACGCAGAGGTCACATTTTGTTGTGTGTACAACAGTGTCACAATGATGAATAATCCCTCACTGAAATGAGACTTAATGAACTTTTAAAAGGACTTAAATTAAACGCTTGTATAGGTTTTCATTAATTGGAAGGAACATCGTCACCATAAACTATTTTGGCCCTGGAGTAGAACCTGTCAGCAATTTTAGTTCCTGAGTGCAGACTTTGTCCCAGCATGTCATTCTTCAACACAAATCATTAGTCACTCCCTGCCTTAATTAGGTTCCATAGAGGTCTGAAGTTACGGGTCCGGCTTCAGAAAACTCTCTTCTTAATTAGTATATTAATATCCTTTCTTAACAGACCATCTGAAACATGCTGTACTTCTTGATGCAACATGCTGTTTTTGTGCCAGAAATGTGGCCGAGGTGTCACTGACAAACAGATTTTATCAGGCACAACGGAACACGCAAGTCTTCAAAAGCCACTTTATCCAGTGACTTAATGCTGATTTTCTGAAACTCCACTGATATTTTCATGGGCAGTTAAGCGAGGGAACTGGAACTTGGAAAACAACATCAAAACACAAAATCTGCCGTGAAACTTGTGTTGGCTGTGAAGCAGCTCTCTGAGCGGTGTTGGGGAAGCTATGCTTAAACGGTAGCTTTTCAAGCTACAAGTTACTCATAATTAAAAGCAGCTAATCAAGCAAATTCATTAAAAAATGTGAAACATGCTGTTAAGAGCATAATAAAGGTCTATATTTTTAACAATGTAACGTCAAATCACTATGTTTTCAGCAACGTTTTGGCCGTACAGAGTTTGAATTTTCGTCTTGCATAAGTTACAATCATATGTGTAAACTTTGTCCGTCTATCCACCAGTGACATTTGGATATTTTGATAAATACGGCCATGTATTCTTGCTTCCTGCTTTGCCAAGATGGACTCCATCCTTCGACTCCACCTTGCAGCTGTCCAGAGTACACTGTGATGCAACGACTGCATGTTAAAGATGCCACTTCTGCCAAATCAACACTTCAGAAACACTTGCTATTTGAAAAAGGCCATCTTTATGGAAATTGCAAGAAATTCTAGTATTTTTTATTGAGATGTGTTTTACCGGAATCATATCAGAATCTGCCGATAATTGCTTGTTTTTTTATAGTCATCTGCATGGGACCGATGCTTAAATTTGCCTGATATTTTCCACCAATATTTGACGTATTGTACGTCGGAAAGGTAGCGCTTGTGCCAGGCATGTCCAAAGTCTGAGGTCGGATACTATACCCCCTGTACCCCCTTTCTTAAAATGCATGGCTTTATTTTGTGTCAAAATTCTGAGCACGCAGTGGAACGTTCATGAGAAAAATCTCGTCTTTTTCGTGCTAATCTCTGCCTGCAAGTGCAATTTCTTTTCACTAACTTAATTGTGTGTTTGCTTCACTTAGCGAATGTGAGCTCACACATGGGCTGTGTCCCGAGCCGCGTACTGCCGCACTTAATAGTATGGTAGGTAAGGCGTTCTTATCATACTTTTCTATGTGGTAGTATGCATCTCAGAAAAGAGCCGTGGTTGTAGCTTAACGGCTCTCTACGCACTAGGTAGTGCACATGGAGTGTCATATGCGCCCTGTTTGACTTGGTACACCACATAGGGCGGGAAGTGACTTTTTCTTTAAATGCTGTGCACTACGCTTGAAATGTTCCACCCTAGCTTGAGTCTGCTTTCATGCCCGCTTGACTTTGCGCTGTTAGAAATGATATAACGTGAGTTATGATAATATTTTTGTGTGAACTCTGGCGAGCAAAATATCTATATACTTGTTTGGATTTTTTTTGCCCTCATACACCATTGCCGAGGTTTTTACCATACATATGCTCAGTTTTTAAAGGTGGGATATTTTTCTCTCTTAAAAGAATGTGTATCTTTGTCATTTTAAAGTAACCGAAGGAAAATTCAGTTTAAGGGAAGAGTACATGACCCCAGACTGGGGAAAGGACTGACGGAATGAAAATAATAATCAAATCTTACATAAGATTACGCTAATTAGAGGTTGTGAATGTTGATTTTGATTCATTTTCAATGTATTGCCCAGCCCTAGTTGGTAGTAGGGATGCACCGATACCATTTTTTTGAGACCGAGTATGAGTATTGATATTTATTTTTGGGTACTCACCGAGTACCGATACCTGTGTAAGTCTGTTATTAATAACAATGACAATAATAGTAGGATTTTTTTAAACTTTTTTTTTTTTAACCAATATCAAGTAGTCTTAACTCAAAAAACACTTTCAAAAACCAAAATATAAATGAAGGTAGACTTGAGCCATTTTATACTGTATAATAAGTGATACTAATTTTTTAATCCATTTGTTCTATAAGTATCAAAACATTTAAAAAAGCAACAACAATTAAATAAAATATTTAAACACTGGCTCTGTAACATTTTGTAACTATCAAAAAAGAGTGCAAGTTGGCAAGTGTTGTGGCATTTACACTGCCTCCTCATGGCGACGAACATATCTTCCACATGTGGTATCGGTAGTCGGCATCACGGAATTTTGTTCCGAGCACGAGTAACTACACGGGGGGTGGTATCGGTGCATCCCTAGTTGGTACCATCACTTATTTTCGTTAGCTACCACACAACATTGTCAACATTGTCAGTAAGCTCTTAGTCACGTCCTCACCGTCGATCCTGCTGACGAGCTCCTCCAAAGCCTTCACTTTGGTCTGAATGCCGGGCTGAGCGAAAGTGTAGTTGTCCTGCAAGAAGGAACGAAGAATAAGAAGAAGAAGAGGAGGAGGAGGAAAAAGACAGACGTGAGTAAACTCCACCACCTCTAAACGGGGTTCTGTTCCAGCCCTAAACACTGGGAGAGACTCTGAGTAATTAAGCGCTCCATTCTGCCTCTCTCTCTCTCTCTCTCCCACTCTCATCCACACCGCTTTCATTTACTCATTTTCCCTCTCTCATTCTCTCAGTCACTCTTCATCTCTCCCTCGCTCATTCTCTCGCCCTCACAGACACACACACTCACTCTTCCCCACACACACACACACTCACTCACTCTTCCTCACACACAAACACTTCTTCTCTCTAAACTCTAATTGTAAGAGGCTTTATTGGAATAATGTGCCAGAGAATTGCCAAAGCTACTAAAAGTCTCTGTCTCTCTTTCCTTCTGTCTGTCCGTCTTTCCCTCTCTCTCTCTCTCTCTCCCACGTCTTCCTCCCAAATTACTTTCATTTCATTCTCTGTCTTTGTCCCTCGTCCTTGTTTTTCTCTGTCCATCTCTGTCAGTCTCCCCAAACTTTCCCTATCTTTTTCACATCCCTGTCTCTCTTTCACTCAAAGCCTGTCTCCATTACTTTTTTCAGAGTCTCTCACACTGTCCATCTCTCTGTCTTCCTCTCTCTGTCTCCATCTGTCTCCCGCTTTCTCGCTCCGTCCCGCCGCCCGCGGGCTCCTTCCCCGCCGCCCACCTTCGCGCTCCGTCCCCGCCGCCCGCCTGCACGCTCCGTCTCCGCCGCCCGCGCGCTCCGTCTCCGCCGCCCGCCTTCGCGCTCCGCCTCCGCCGCCCGCTTTCGCGCTCCGCCGCCCGCTTTCACGCTCCGTCTCCGCCACTCGCTCTTGCGCTCCGCCTCTCGCTTTCGCGCCCCGCCTCTCGCTTTTTTCGTTCTGTCTCCGTCTTTTGCTCTGTCTCCATTTCCAACTTTCTCCCTCTGTTTCTCATTTTCTCGTTCTGTCTCCGTCTCTCGCTTTCTCTCTCTTGTTTTCCCACTTTTTCCATCTCTGGTTCTCTTTCCCTTCCCGTCTTTCGCTCTTTCTGACTCTCACTTTCTCTTTCCGTCTCTGGCTTTTCTCCTTCTGTCTCTCTCTCTTTCTATTTATGAATCACTGTGTGTGTGTGTTGACATCACACTACCAGTCTGATCTAGAGTGCTTTAGCTGTCACTCACACACACAATGAAGGTGTTGGGAAGAGCCACACTTCACAGATGTGAACTTGGGGGATGGAGGGGGCCAGTGGATGAACAGATGGATGGAGGGAGTGATGAGTGGGTGCAACATGCCCCGAGTGTGTGTTTGTGTGTGTGCTAGCTGGAGGATGAGATCAGTGGTTACGGAGCAGCGGGTGACATGACTGTGTCCTTTTCCTGACCCTGCCTACAGGGGAGCGCCTGTGTGTGTGTGTGTGTACGTTTGGGATAGACAGTGTCTTCGTGACTGTTGGACAAAACCTTTTCCACACACTGAGCTGCTTTCACTTCTTGAGTACTAGTACAGAGAACTAACTAAAGGCTAACTAAACACACACAGACACACACACACAAATGGATATATACACACAGAGATACAGACACAGAGATACACACACACACAGACAAAGACACACACAAATACACACAGACACAGAGAGAGACCGACAGACGCAGACAGTGACCGGTTCTCAGACAGATTTACAGATGGAGACAAAGACAGTCAGAAACAGACAGAGACGGATAGACTCACTCAGACACAGACAGACGCAGACAGACACTCAGAAAGACATACACAGACAGAGACACTCAGACACAGACAGAGACACAAAAAAACAGAAACAGACAGAGACACAGACACAGTCAGAGACACATCCTCAGACAGACACTCAAAAAGACAAAGACACAGACAGAGACCCACATAGACATTTAGAAAGACAGAGAGAGACAG
>JAVGVS010002824.1:0-10620 GCA_032718565.1 Distichodus sexfasciatus
TTTCCATAAAAAACTGAACTGAAACTGAATGAAAAACTGAAGTTGCTCTGGATAAAGGTTTCAGCTAAATATATACATATACACATATGGTGGCACAGTTATTTTGTAGTGTAGCTAACCACTATATTAAAACATTTTTTAGTAGAGTAGCTTAAATACTTTTAATCATATTTAGCTGGGAAGGCTGACATTTAAAAGTAGTTCCTCCAACATGCCATGGTTTCTCCTGTAAGCGGTGACATTACTGTTAAAAGGTGTCAGTTTAATCCAGTCCAGTTTTGTCCAGTCTTTATTTGCATAATCACCATTGATTCAACATTCTTTATTCGTCATATGCATAGTTATAGAAGTAATGAAATATTCCCTGAACAATTCTAAGACTTAAAAGATCAAATGTAGAAATTAAAAGTTAACAGCAGATTAAGTTCAAGAACTTTTTATAAAACAAAAAAAGTTTTTGAAAAAAAAGAAAAAAGTTTATAGAAAAAAGTTTCTATAAAAACAAAAAGTAAAAAAAAAATAGATGCATATAGAACAATATGTTCCTAAAGTTTTATGCTGTTTTGTAATGTAGCAGAGGGCAGCACAGTGGCGCAGTGGTTAGCGCTGCCACCGTGTCAGCCATAGGGCATTTCTTTGTGGAGTTTTCATGCTCTCCCCACAGGCTTCCTCTGGATGTGGATGTGAATGAGAGTGTGATTGTGTGAGTGTGGGTGCCCTACAATGTGTTGGTGCCTGTCTAGGGTTGTTCTCCGCCTTGAGTCCATAAGTTCCTGGGATAGTCTCCGGCCCCCCCACGACCCCAGCTGGGATTCAGCAGTTCAGATAATGAATATATAACTCAACACTGTACAAAAGTTAATCATAATGTAAAATATGCACAAATACAGTATTTACTGCAGATGTAGTTTAGTTGTTCAGTTTGTAGTGTTTAACAGAATTAAAAGTGTGTTTTATCAGTCATCATTTGGAATCAATGTCTGAAATTCTATATTCATTGTAGAAGTTGTTTCCCAGATTCAGTTTTAATTAGTGGAGTGAGTAAAATGACAGTAATACTATTTTTACTATCATTATTTTAAGTCATCTATAAATTGCTACAGATGGCCTTTCCATGTCATTGTTGGATTTGCACAGTATAATGTAGCATAACATAAATCTTTGATTATAAATTCTATTAAATGTCTGGAAATAACTGAAAGTGCAATCTGTTCACTTTGTGCATTTCCTACTGGTACTGCTAAGTTTACTACTAAACATTTAAAAAATATGTTGCATAATTATATTCTGATATAGTGAGCACTCTGATCAAGTACATGATTTGATGTAGATATTTCCTCCTGTCCATAGCGTTGGAGAAGGGTTACAAAACCATCAACAACCAAAAACAAACATTAACAACACAACTCGCTGATAAATCCAAACCCAAAGTTTATCAAGAAAACCCGGAGGCGTCTCGTCTTGATGACGAGGATGAGATTCATGACAAAGAGGAAAAGCGGTCTTCATCCGTCTTCAATCAGCTACACCCATACCACGACTTCTGTGTGCTGTCAGAGCCACAATATCTACACTTCTGTGTTAAAAAGTAAATAAAATATTGTTGTGCAACTGATTAATAACCATGAATGTAATAAAAAGGTAATAAATATGCATATCTTTCACCATTATTTGTTCTCGTGAAATTTCTGTTTGCATTGTTTGTTTATGTAAACTCACACGCAAACAGAAACTTTTAGCAGTGTCTCACCCTCAGTCTTTGCACCCTCAAGTTTGGTTAGCCAGGCACTTGAGCACCATTTGTCCTACTTTGAAATATACACAGTGTTGATGACTGGCTAACTAAAATTAGTCACAATTCTAACTTAACTACTTTTTCAGTAGCTTATCAGTGGCAAAGTTACTTGTTAAATAGTGTATCTTTTCCAGTAACTATCTTTTTAGAAATGGTAGTGTTGTAGTACTGGAGTCTTGTCTCAAGACCAGTTTTTAAGACTCAGTCTGGTCTCGGACTCGGACATATTTGTCTCGTCATGGACTCGGACAAAGAGGACTCAGAATTTTATTTAGAGATCAGCCGAGACCACAACTCTGAGAATATTACTTTTAAAACTCTGTGAGACCGACACAGGCATTTTGTGTTGTTTATTAATTAGTTTTAATAACTCAGAATCCCTTTAACTTACAGAAACAACACACATAACATCAGAATCACAAGACTTTCAACTGACTGGATTTTATATTCATTCCTCTCTATGTGGAATTATTTCGAAGTAATTCCCTGCCCAAAAACTTAAGTAATTACGTATAATGGCATTACTTACATTATTCGCAAACTAAACACTCGCATCTCGCGACTCTCATATGGAACGCCATCATGCGCAAAAATGTAGCTCTTTTCCAGAAAGACCAAAACCAGCTCATTTTAAAGACCAAAATGAGTCCAGATTGGCTCAAAATTGCTCAAAACTTTAGTATTTCTTAATTTTTAATTGATCAGAAATACTTTCCCCATTTTATAAAGTTAGAGAGTAATAAAAAAATATATAAAAAATATTATTTGTTATCAAATAATTTTATTCTGCATTCAGATTTATACTAAATGGATAAAGAAGAGTTTCTGCCTGACACCTTATTTTCGTTCAAGTCATAGAATGTCTCTGCATAATAACAACTCTGCAAGCCAATAAAACAGTGAGTTTGGTCTTGAGGAGTGTTCTGCCGCTGTGGTTTGTTGAGTTTAACATATGATATGATCAGTTTAGATAACTGCTTCCAGTGAAGTGATTTCCTCATTGTAGATATGTAAGAGAGAAATATTGAATAAACATGGTTAGTATTACTTAGGCTTTGCATGTTCCACTCATTTGTCAAGTGGTGTAAAATGTGCATTGATCTGGTTTCGGTTTCGTCTCGGCCCTTCAGAGTCTTTGTCTCATTCTCGAAAAACACTCTGATCTCAATCAGGACTTGGTCTCGGTTTAGGTGGTCTTGTCTCTCTTTACAAAGACGATTAACAGGTGTTTGTGATTGACGTTGAATTAGCAGGAGTAGCATCTGATTGGCTACCGTGCCTGTACAGCGCATTTGTACAGCTTGTTGCTTGTTGAAAGTAGTTACTTTTTCTACATAGTTTGAAGCCCAGCTAACGACTATATTAAAACAGGTTTTAATAGAGGAGTTTAGCTTGAAAAGCTGATGTTTAAATGCTGTGGTTTCTCATGTAAGTGGTTATATTACTGTTAAAAGATGTCATTTTAATTTTCCTTGCTTTGTTCAGTCTGTGACCCCGCCTGTGAAAACCCAGCTAAAGTCATTTTTTGACGATTTTCTGTTTGATACATAATCATTCTTCATAATATAAGGAGCATTTGTGCAAATTTCACATCGGTATCTTTAATAACTGACCAAGTACGGCCATGTCAAAGATTAGGCAAATTATGGACACATTTTAAAAATGTAATTATCCTGGTCAAATACCAAACTAAAGCTTACATTCTCCCATTTACAGTGATGTATGACACATTTACTGGAAACTTCTGATACTGGTCTATTTATGATGTGCATGGTGAAATGCATAGCAATAACACTGAAATGAATGGTTGCACAATTACAGTTCTTCTCTTTAACAGTGCGACGGAGTTCCGCCCACATACACACACACGCTATTTTTAGAGGTAGCAAGCATAAAATGTCCATGGAATAGGCCGGTTAGCTTGACAAAATGTTTATCCATCAAAAGCAGCGTGCTGATTCTGATGTGTACGCAATGCCACCAAGTCATCCATACAAAAAGTGGCTCCCAGCTAAAGTCTCAAGTTTTCTGCCTCCTCTTGAACTGACGTGATTGCAGCGTTGAATGTGCGTTGAAATTAAGGTCTGTATGCACTTTCTAATGATAGAAAAGAATTTCCTAACGCGAATCATCAGAGTCTGGCTCAGTGGGGCTGTCTCAGTACTCCAGGACTGTTTTGAGTGCACGGACTGGAATGTTTTTAAAGAGGCGGCGACATATGACGGCAGCGTTAACCTGGACGAGTTTGCAGAATCTGTGACCTGCTACATCTCCAAGTGCATAGAGGATGTTACCATCCTAAAGAACATCACCACTAGAGCCAACGAGAAGCCCTGGTTCACAGCACAGGTGCGTGCTCAGCTAAGAGAGAGAGATGCTGCTTTCCGGTCCGGGAATAAAGCTGCTCTAAGAACAGCCAGAGCTAACCTTTCTCGCTCTATCCGTCAACCTTTCTCGCTCTATCCGAGCGCACGCAAAAAAGATCCAGAACCACTTCAACGACACAAAAGACTCTCGCAGTTCATGGCAGGGCATCCAGGCTATCACTCAGTACAAGCCAGCACCAAGCAGCTGTGAGGGGGATGCCACACTCCCTGAGGAACTGAACAAGTTCTACACACGGTTTGATGCGCTGAACAACACACACACGACGAAAGCCACGCCTCCCATTACTGACTAGATCATCTCTCTGTCTGCAGCTGACGTGAGGAGAACCTTTGCCAAGGTCAACCCATGAAAAGCTCCAGCACCGCCCTGCACAGCTCAAACCACATCATCAAATTCGCCGATGACACGACCGTGGTGGGGCTCATCAGCAACAACGATGAGTCGGCGTATAGAGATGAGGTTCAGCAGCTGGCTGCCTGGTGCAGTGAGAACAACCTGTCGCTGAATGTGGACAAAACAAAGGAAATGATCGTCGACTTCAGGAGAACTCGCTCCACCCACACACCACTCAGCATCCACGGCTCCACGGTTGAGACTGTAAAAAACACCAAGTTCCTGGGAGTTCACATCTCAGACGATCTCACCTGGACCACCAACACCACCTCCATCACCAAAAAGGCCCAGCAGCGTCTCCACTTCCATGAAATGGCTGAAGCGAGCCAACCTCCCCCCTCCCACCCTCACCATGTTTTACAGGGGCACCATAGAGAGCGTCCTGACCAGCTGCATCTCCATCTGGTTCAGTAACAGTACTGTTGCTCATATCAGGCGGCTTCAAAGGATTGTCAAAGCAGCTGGCAACATCATCGGAGTGTCTTTTCCGCCGCTGCAGGACATCTTCTACAAGCGCTGCATCAGAAGGGCCTCCTGCATCATGCTCGACCCCTCACACCCCTCACACAGACTCTTTACACTCCTCTCATCCGGTAGACGCTATCGCAGCATCAGGTCTCGATCCTCCAGGATACGTGATAGCTTTTTCCCACAAGCCATCAGACTTTTGAAGACACTCCCAGCCATCACACTTCCCCCCACACACACACCTGGACTTTGAAGTAACTGATTCTGTTGCACCACTGCACTTTACACATCACCGTCGCTATGATGCACATGCTGCTATATGGACTATCTCCTCCTCAATAACTGTTGTTACGACACTGCACTGCCGCCACGTATTTGCACAAACATTATACACTGTTTGTATAAATGTTTGCATGTTTGCACATACACTGAACATTGTACATATAATTAGTTCGGATATAGTATTTGTCATTATAACTCTACCTTTGCACATTCAGTGTAAAATGTCAATTTCCACCTGTAAGGTAATACTGCATCCTAACATCCTAACAATTCTACCTCTATTTCTAGTGTCAATATATATTTTTAAAAAGTCCATGTCTAGTTTAAAAAGTATATTTTTAATGTATATTTTGTATTTTACTTATTTATTGTTTATTCCATGTGCCTATTTGTGCCACTGCCTATTTGTTCTCTGTTCTGTTGTTCTCTGCACTGAAAATAACCTGGAGCCACGTCGTCTCGTCTCTCTATGTATCTGTACAGTATATAGCAGAGATGACAAAGTTTACTTTGACTTTGACTTTGAATAACACCCAAATCACCAGTTGTTTTTGCACAGAATGTAATTCTAAAGACATTAGAAAAGCAATGTTTATGAAGCCAAGTTCCGGTATTTTTCAGCCAAAAATGGAAACGTAGTACCAATAAAATCATGAATTTCACTATTTATCATGTTAGAAATTAAATTTCATTCATTATGTCCTGAAACCTCAGTGCACAATCATTTTCTGCAATTAGGTCATATTGCCTTTTTGACATTTTCCTAAGATTAACAGCAGATTAAGTTTAAGTAAACTAAAAACCAAAGACAAAAAATAAAGACATATAAAGAACAATATGTTCCAAAGGTTTTTTATAATGTGCTTTATAATGTTGCAGGGCTGTGCAAAATTCAGAATGTTAGAATTGATCTCCATTCAACTCACGAGTTTGAACTGGAGAAGAAATTGGCTTTGTCCCACAGGATGTTGAATTGGAATTAGAATTCCAGTTGGCTGCTTCATGGATGGGTCGAATGCTGAGTGTCAGGGATCTGGTAAGGATATCACAGAAAGCCAGACGTTCACAATCTGCCAGCGGCCGGGTTAGGTGGCAGTCAGACTGTTACATGATTCGGACAGGGATCTGGTTAGGATATGAACCGAATGCCAAACGCTCACAGTCTTCCAGTGACCTGGTTAGGATATAACAGACTGCTACACGTTAGCCGTTAGCCCGTGTAGCGTGGTGGTTAACCCAAACGCGGGTGCGAGTGCGAGTAGGCAGGATATCCACGCAAGTTGATTTAAGAACTCTCTTACACAAAGAGCAAGGATTCCCACAATAACCCGCATTCTAACAGACACACACTCTATCAGGGAGATTAACCAAATAACTGAAGTACTCGCAGTTGAAGCCACGCAGAGTCGGAAGGTGGGCTAGGAGACTCAATGACCGGGTCCTAGTGCCGGTCGCATTAGGCAGTGTGCGTGACACTGAGGTCCAATTTCATTGTGGTGCATGGTGTGTTGTGCTGTGTTCACAATGACAAATAATCAATAAAGTATTATTAAACACATATTTTTAAATACATTTTCTTGAGCTCATCCAAACTTTGAAAATCAATGTTCTCTTTTAATAAAAATAAACCAGGTTGTTTAATATAAAGTGATATTACAGTAAGTGTGGGGTTTCATTGACATTTGTAATTTGACCATTGGTGTATTGTTGTAGACTGATGTATCGTTACAGCCCTAAATACACACACTCATTGCTGTACTGTGAAGAGTTCAGGTGGTCTTTCACACACACACACACACACACACACACTCTTCTTGTTGCATGCAACCTCAGTGCTGTTTCCTCTCTAGTGCAGCACACTGCGGTTGGCGACCTCTGAACCCGACCAGAGTGCACAAGAACCAAAATGAGCATGAAGAGAGTGACACAGGAAATGTAAAAGACCACCAGAGTTTTATTTTCTCTTTCTAGATTTTTTCACTGTTGATGCCTCACGCTCATATATTGATTTTACAATACGAATGAAATACAAAATAACACATGCGACAGTTTATTACTTCATCACACTTGTGTCACTTATTAGGTGTATTACAGTATTAATCTTATTTTAATACTGCATTACTGGTTCCTATCACATCATTCTTTAAGAAACCAGATTATGTTCAAGTTCTCAATATGAGAATGTCTTGATGGTGATGACGGGAGGAGGTGGGAGTCGACCTCTTTTCATCTCGTTATGGAATGTACCATTGACTCGCGCTGTGGGTGGGGCTCATGCCGACCCCAAGAAACGACTGGAGTTTCCACACGCTGTTCATTCAGCCACATGCGAAACGCAACACCATGGGGACGCTTTTAGAACGACCACACAAATTAGAAGATGACACATCACACACAATGTCAGTCTCATTTCACACACAGACATGTTGCTGTAGTGGAACAAAGCTCCATAATATGGAGATTTTATGGAAACAGTTAGGTTTAGTAGGTAAATTTGCTGTAATAAAAAGTATGGCTGTTTAAATTAATTAATCAACATTGATACATCAATTTAATAATCAACAAGTCCGTAGAATCAATATAAAATGAAATGATCAGATATCAAATCGACTGCTGACATTGTGATATCGATAGACGTCAAATACATGATTGGCCATTGAATCGATATAAGATATAACATGCTGATGTTTTAATGGGTGGAGTCAAAGGGAACTGGACTTTTTTTCAATTTCTTGAAGATGTTTCAACAAGAAGTCTTTCAGAAATTGGTAGGCTTTTGGGGCAGTTGCTGGTGTAACAGTAAGGGTGTTGCCGTGTGATCATAGGGTAGCCGGTTCAAGTCCCAAGTGCCACTGAGGTACTCATGATGCAAGACATTGTCCCCAAGCTGTTGCTCTCTAGCACTGCCAAAAAAGCTGCCCATTGCTAATGAGTGTGTTAACGGTGACTTTACAGATTCGGGCTTGAACTTCCTTCTGACAGGTCTTTCTCGCACTAAAGTTTTTCTCTAACATTTACAGAGTTGGCCCCGTAATCATAAGATCGGCAGTTCAAGTCCCAGATCAGTAAAGGTTTAACTGAGGTACTTACTTATAAGCAAGGTACTGACCAAAAAAAAAGAGCTCATGAGTACGTCAGTGACGACTTTACAGGTTTTGGACTTGAACCGCTGACACTCCGATCACGGGGGCCAACTGCTTTCCTACAGGTCTTTCTCGCACTAAAGTGGCCCCATGATTAGCGGGTCGCCGATTCAAGTCACGGACTGGTAAAAGTACCACAGTGGTACTCATGAGCAAAGGACTGCCCCTAAGTACTGCTCCTGGGGTGTTGCTAATAAAAGCTGCTCACTGCTCATGAGTACAGAGTTACAGAGTTGGCCCCATGTTCAAAGGGTCGTCGGTTCAAGTCCCAGACTAGTAAAGATATAACTGAGGTACTCAAAAGCAAAGTACTGAGCCTAAGCTACTGCTATCTGGGCACTGCCAAAAAAATAACTCATGAGTACATCAGTGGTGGCTTCGGGACTTGAACCGCCGACACTTTTTTCTATTCTTTTTTTATTCTTATTGTGCATCTGCCAGTTTGCTTTAAACAGTGTCTCACTGTACTTGTATAGTGACAATAAAGGCATTCATTCATTCATCATTTATACAGACATTCCAAGTGTCCCGCATATTGTTAGCGGCTCCCAGATACCTGCAAATGAGATCAAATCTACTGGAATCTAGAGCGAGGCGTGAACAAGAGCGCCAAATAGAGCCAAAGCAAATTCCTTGTATGTAACAACGTTCCTGGCAATAAACTTCAACTTCATTCTGATTGTAAAATAGTGTTGCGCAAGTTACAGTATATTACAAAACATACTTAATGCTAAGGATCAGTGTAAATTGTAGGGTAAGAATATTTGTTTTCATGTAAAGCTGTAAACTGGGGAAACACTGCATATGCATTACATTTAGTAAACTACATTTAATTCAGTGTGATATTGCTGATCTGCCACTATCAAACGGGAAAAGTAACTCAAAACAGCAATCTGGGAACACATTCATAAATGAATCGTGAATCAATTTTGAATTGTGAATTGATTTTCGATCGAGCCGAAGAATCAGAATCAAATCGAATCGTGAGATTTTTCTGAATCGTGCACCCCTAGTAATTGCCTTCCTTGAAACCTGAGACTTGACTTGGACTTGGAAAAAATCACTGAACATCACTGCTATACAGACACCATATTATGATAAATCTTATGATTACCACCCTTAATTACTAATACATTGTTTTGTGTGAGTTTAACAGATAGGTAGAGACGGTGGATGGTGAGATGGTTTGCTTGACTTCCGTCTCTGGTTTTGTATCTTATCTCCACAATCTTGTCTGGTCTGGACCTACTGCAAAGACAACGATCTAAAACAACGGGTCTTTTTCACACTAAAAATGAAACATTTTAATTAGCATTTGACTATGTTTCTTTGCTTTTGTGGGAAGCAATGTTGAGAAGGAACCTTGTGTCTGGAAGAGACAGCATGTTTCGCTTCAAATGAGGTGGTCGTTATTCTCTCTCTCTCGCTCTCTCTCTGCAGAGGTGTGAAAGTTGCTTTCACTCACATCTTCCAGTGCACTCATCTTTTCCTGTCCCCGGCTGGTGTGTAATGGGCTTGAAGACGAAGCGGGGACCGAGGGAGGAGAGCGGTGGGTTTGTGGGTTCCAAGACCTCCCTCCCTTTTTCTCTCTCTTACTATTTATCTCTTTCTCTATGTTAGACCCTTCCCCTCATAACTTTTGACTTTCGACAAGAGAGGATGCATTTGAGCCCGCTGTCCATGTTTCTCCTGACGTCTGTCCTGTTGGCCTGTGCCGTTTCGGCAGGTGAGTTTTCTAGACATTTTTTGAGACTTTTTCGGTTGCGAAGGCTGCGGTTTCCTTTGCGATTTAGAATACGACAAGTTTGCGGTGGTTGAGACAGCGGCTTTCGGGTAGAGAAAGTGCTTGCTCTCGCTTCGGCATGATGCTCAGGGCTGAGTGTAAACCATGAGGCTCTTCATTCAAGAGAATCTTATTCAATTAACACTAAATGACTTTTACTCCTTTTCTAAATTTAGGCAATGGATCTCCTGCAAACTGTTGTCAAAAGACATCTGTCACTAAAGTACATCATATCTATATTGTGTCCTACGAGATTCAGAGTGATGCATTATGTCCAGTTAAAGCCATAAAGTAAGTGTGACTCAGTAAATATTCACTTTCATGTAAATTATGTATAAAAACAAGTTACTCAAGAATGTAAGAATGTG